>JALHCE010000159.1:0-20841 GCA_024340795.1 Tolypocladium amazonense
TTTTTTTTTTTGGAACTCTTTAGAGGGCATCGCCTCGCATCGTGCTGCCCCGATGGCCGACTCTGCGAGTCGTTATCTCGGAGTTTCGCAGTCTCCATGTGGCGTTAAGCGGCCTCGGACTCCATGGGCTTACCGTCCTTCCTCCGGGCAGAGTGGGGGCGTTGGGCCGTGGGTGCCACCGGAACGGAGGGAACAATAGAGTGTTGTTCGCGGGCGGGAGGTAATTGAAGATTGAGCAGACATCCCTCTGCCGGACAGACCGGCAAGTTCCTCCGGTCGGCGTGCGTGGAATTACGAGTATAGTTCGGAGATGCCGATGGGCAGATGGCATCGACTCTTCTTCGGTTTGTCGTGCGCGGTTCAAAATCGGCGCTGCTGACGTTTGGCATCCTCAAGGAAGCGATGGCCATCAATGGCCCCCATAAGGATTGAACTACTCGTAAGCCTCCCAGGGGACTTCCAGCCTAACAAGACGGCCAAAGTCGCCCTGCTGTCACATTTCTCGGCAACATGCCTCGTTCGCACAGAGCTGACTGGGGTCGATGAGACCGTGCCGACAGCTCGGTCGAGTTTCGTCAGCCCTGGCGCCAGGTGACGCACGTCGCAAGCCAGCGGTTTCGAACTACGGCCAGATGCTGGTAACGAGATTGGCGTCGCTGCCCCATGCGTACAAGTAGAGGACGTCTACGAGTACTCGTACGCGGCCTCGTCGTATTGTAAACAATCCTGCTCGTATGTACTCCGTAAGGCTCCTCTCTCCTGCAAGTCGTCATTTCACGGAGTGTGGACCCTTGTTCCTGGCGCCGGCCCTCGGGTTTTTCACTCAGGTGGACCTAGCGGGTGCCCCTCTCGCGGGTGCTGCTCTACGTGTACATCCTTACTTGTCTTGCTTGTATCCGGTATCGTACAGTCGAGAAAATGGGCAGCAGGAGAAATGCATGCGGCTCATTGAATGATGGTCTTGTCGTACCCGTCGCGGTGCCGTGCAATCCGATCTCGACACGCCCACTCAACCCAATACTGGCAAACATGGTTGAAGCAGCGCACACTGTCCAGCCATGCGAAGCCGTACATACATGCAGCCTGATTGGGTTCACGAGGCTGCATTATCCAGCCAAGTCGGGAGCATTGATTTGGTTGGCGAGGGCCAAATTGCATGTCCAAGCCGCGCTAAAATTGTGGCAGCTGGCAAACCGGCCAACAATGGGGCGCCCTCCCCGCGATTCGAAGTGTTCGGATTGTGCCTCAGTGGGACTCGCCCCTATCGTGGACCCCTTGGCTAATTTCCAGTGACGCGGATGAGTCGCGACTAGCTCCGCACCGAGCTGTCAGGCCGCTGGCATCGAAAAGGTCCCACCTTGTTGGACAGAAGACGACGATGCGCGTCGCCTAACAGCTAAAGAGATAGAATGTCTTGTCTTGTTGGACAGTTTCTTCTCATGTTGGAGCGGTAGCGGAGAAGAGTTGCGCGCAGGGGGACAGCAGCGATCATAATATGCGTGTTTTGGCCGCCGTTCTAGAATATTAGTCCCACAGTCGTCATCTTCACGGCCACGCTTCTCGTCCCCCACACGATTATCACATGCCACCGCCTGCAACAGCTGGAAAATCATACCCAGTCTGAAAGGTCGAAGTTCACGGCCCAGTGTGCAATTTGCGCGGGCTTACCACAAGCCCACGATACGGCTGCCTTATTGGGAAGGCAGAAGTGTGCATGGTACCTTATGTACATGTATGGGCCATGCTACCCCGTACGCGATGCGAATAGGGACGAGATCGGCTGGTCTGGATGTGTGCGAGGCAACACAGCCGCGTTCCCGGGGCGAACGATCCCTCCATCCCTCCAATGACCTTGATTGAAAGATATGGCTGGCAAGGAATCGCATCCGAAACCGCGCTTAGCGTCCTCCGTTTCACGATATGCAGTGACCACTCATACGGTGCTCGAGTCGAAGTCGGACCTAACTCTCATGTGGCTTTTCCCCCGGCACTTCGTCCATGCTTCGTGTAGGGAGCAATCTGTACGGAGTAGTCCGGACTCCGTACGTAGTTCTCGTACGGAGCTGCGTGCGACGCAAACGACGGCTCCCCTGGCGAGCTCCAAGATGAGCTCAGAGTCTTTTATCTCCCTGTCTTCTCGCTACCTGGCGCGTGCGAATCTCAGCCTCCACGCCAGCCAGGGGCAACTCCAGCTCGCAAAATATGGACGGAACCAGCCTGCCGGATCAGCAAGGGAAACTCAGCTCTGAAATTGCGAGGCATCAGCGCAGAAGAGCTGAGGACAGAGGATACCAGCGTGCTTCTCCATCGAGTCTGGAGAGAAGAATGCCTGCGTACTCGCAAACAAGCCAGTGTCCGTTGCTCTACGGAGTACGGAGTGACTACCGAGATGCTATCGGCTGCAATTCGAACCGATCAACACGGTGCGGGGTCAATCAGGTAAGCGGACATGTGCCGCCACGTTTTGGCGCGACGGTGGCGCCGCCCCGCAGGCGCGGATGGCTGCCGCGGGAGACGCGAGACCCTGCAACTTGACGTCCATGGTTGGCATTCTGTGATAATCGTTGTCAAGCCTCACGCTCGTCATAGCCTCGACGGGCACCCGCCCCCAGGACAAAGGGACGTGCCCAATCTCCGTCAAGGGAAGAAGGCACCATGCCGTCGCAGAGCTCTGGGGATAAGAGGAGCAGCCGGGCCGGCAACGGCAACGGCAACATCCTCAACTTCTTCAAACCAGTGGCACAGTCGCAACCACAGACGCCGCCTCCGGCTTCGCCCACCGCCCTGCCTGCATCGCCGTCCCCACTCCCGCCGTCATCGCCGCCGGGCCTCAGAACCACCCCGGCCCGGCCCGCTGCCACTGAGATAGCGGCCTCCGACGACGACAGCGATGGCGGCTCCTCGGACGGCTCGCTCGAGGACCTGACGGCCCTGTTGGGTGGGCGAGGGCCAGGAACTACGGGCGTGCCATTCCAGCAGAAGCCGCAGCATAACCCTTATGCCACACCTAGGGCAAAGAGGACGGCGGTGGCGGCATTTCACTCGTCGCCGCTGGCCATAATGCCGAAGCATAAGTTTGATCTGAAAGCGCTGGCGAAGGATGCTCGTCAGGACGAAGCTACCACAGCTAGTTCCATCAGAGCCAGGGCTGCGGCCGAGCAGTCAAAGCGGGATGCAGCATCGACAAGCCGTGACGCGTCTGGCGACCGGGTCCTCGAGATTGTAAAGGAGAACGGCGGTCACGACGCTGGCAAAGTCCTTAGAGCAGTGCAAAGGACCGATCCTGGGCAGCTACGATACTGCTTCTTCAACGCGGAATACGGCGTGCCTCCATCTAAGCCAGCTCCGAAGGAAGGGAAGAAAGGGCCATGGAGCCTATTAACGGAGGGGAACACTAAAGTCAGAGAGCAAAATCTAGCATCTGGCGTGCCTCAGACGATACTCCGCAAGATGCACAATCTGCCAGACTCATTGCTGGAATGGATCCTCGACGAGATATGCACCGAGAAATCTGCCATCATACGGCAGGAATACTGCAACATGATTGCGGATTGCCCAGAGCAGGTCGAGCAGCTTCTCACTCCGGAACGACTACATCAAATGTTCCTCCGCTTGGGCGCAAGTGATGATCTCGAAGACGAAGACTCCAAATTGGCCTTGTCCAAATCGGGGCACGAGCCATACCTGGGGCGCGACTGGGCATGTCTTCTATCGTTCTTTTCCCTTCTTGGGTCGATATCACGCCTGATGTCAGTGTCAGCTGTCGAGTATGCGATACAGACCCTTTTGCGGATGTCGATGGACAGCTTTCTGCTTTGCAACATCGACGCGTTCATGGAATACGAAGCGGCCATCCAATGCCTCGCTGACGCTGTACCAACCGCTTCGTGGAACTCATTTGTACGTGGCCTATATCGCAGTCGCACTTTTCCCTAGGCTAATGATCACAGTGTTACAAAGCATGCCTGCCATTGTATTCCAGGATCAAGGCCCAGACTATACGGGCCAATGCTCTTCTCTGCCTTCCGACTAGCAACCGAAGGACCCATGAGCTGAGGAGGAGGCTTGCCGTCGCCTTCCTCTTCGACGACGTTACCCTCGCACGTCATCAACCCGAAGATGTCGTAACGATTGGAGGCCTGACGGATCTACTAAGCGGAAACGCATTCGCCATCAACTTGAAGACCGACTTCGCGGAGCTAAAGGCCAACATCATCCTCCTTGACATTGCCGTCGATGATGGGTCTGTCATCGCCGCATTCGACGATCGCGAAGAAGAGAAGACGTTCAATGACCAGGTCGACGAGCTGGCAGCCAGGCTTCGAGAGATTTGGAGGAAGATTAACGACACGGGAATGAAACTGGCGCGAACAGAGGCCAAGAGCGTCGTTGAATGGGTTCAGCAGCGGCTGTCTAACCAGGTCCGGACACGCAGGAAGGTCAAGAAGAGCGTGTTTGACGTGCACGGCGAAGCAGAAGACCCGTTTTTGCCGCGGCAGCAAGACTATATGAAGAGCTTCCTGCAGAAAAGGCCAAAGTCGCCGGTGCAGGAAGACGGGTGCATCGTTGTTGCAAGTGACTAGGACGATTCCCTCCCGCAGGACATGATTCACGATAGATTCATATTGGATGTGCGATGATATCTCAGCGTTGGGCGTATGGAGTCAGGTTTATGATACACTCTCTAAGCTGAAGCTACACTTTGCGCGGGGCCTGGGGAAAACAATGCAGGTCTTTCGAAATAGACACATAATCTCTGCCCTTGGGGCCTCCAAATCGATTTGGCTCCGGATAACTTAGTCTGTCTCTTTCCAGCCACGTCATGATCCATCTCGGACAACACTTCTAATCGAAGAATTTGCGATTTGGGTTCTTGCCAAATAGTGACTCTCGCATAGCGGGAGCTGCGCTCTCCTTAAGAAGCCCCAGCCTCGCCTCGAATGTGTTGTTGATGTCGATCTTGCCGCTGCCGCCGACGATGACGACGCCACCCGACCTGTGTGAGAACAATTAGCAAGACATCTGCGGGTCTCGGGAGGAGCAAGTGCATACACCCCGTCGGGCAGAGGGTCCTTCTCGTCTACCTTGCCCTCGATGTCCTTGCCGACCTCCTTCTTGTACTCCTTGGCCGCCTCCTCAGAGGCCTTCTTAACCACGTCGAAGTCCTTCTTGCGCGCGCGCAGCTGCAACTCGGGCTCGTTCATGGCGTAGAAGCCCTCGAGGATGAGCCCCTTGAGGATCTTCTGGTACTTGGCCTTATCCTTGGCACCATCGGAGAGCTTCTTCTCGGCGTCCTCGAATATGTTGTCGAGCAGCTCCTGCCTGGCGCCGAGCACCTTGAGCCGCGTCTTGTTGGCAACGGTGGAGCGGGCAATCTGCTGAGACATTGTGGCCTGCTTGAACTTCTTCTCGTATTGGCTGTCGATTGCGTCGGTTTCCTGGCGGACGAGCTTGGACTTTTCAATCTCGAACTCTTCGTTGGCCTTGATCTCGATTTCGCGGGCCTTCTCCATGGCTTCCTGCTTGATGAACGCCGTCATCTTGCGGAGCTCATTGTCGACCTGAAGGGACACGAGGCGAGCACACGTTAGCAAAGCTCTGGCTACCGGGGGCAGAGGCCCGCGCTGCATCGTGACGGACGTCGTCATCGGTGCCTGTCGCAACGTACCTGCTGGTCGGACAATGCGTGTTGCGACATGGCTGCGGATTGTGGGCGGACGGCGCCACAATAGGCAGAGGAGGGAGATGGACGACAGGCGTGCGGATTCCCAGACACGTCCTGAGGAGGAGCGCGGTAGCGAGTGATGGAGTTGTCGTTGCTGAGGTTGGCGGAGCGGAGGGTCGCACTGTCAGAGGCGGAGCTGTCACGCCTGGGGTCAGGAGCTGTCGTCGCCGGGTCCCATGAGCTGGAGGCGGTGCAGCCACAGCGGTTGGGTCTTGCTTGGGGCCTCTCCACTAGAGACACAGCGCTGCACCCGCTGAAGCGCGACGGGCAGCGGCTGAATGACGTCTGTCACCTGACATCATGTGACCGTCCAGCCACACCCTGGCAGCCTCGGGTGCAGCATACCTGTAACCTGTTGACGTCGTCAGGTGGTGTGTTCTGAGATCCGGACCCTGCAACAGGCTGTACGCTGGAGGTCTTATTCGGGCGCAAGCGTCGTGCTTCAATCAGTGCTCCGTCTGTTTGCTGTCTGGGTGCTGGCACCTCCCTTGAGCTCCTCTCCTCCATTGTCATAAAGCCACCCTCGGTCGAAGCCCCCTAGGGCGCCGCCCAACGATCGTCACCGTCCGAATATCGACGCTCTGCTCCGATCCGACAAGCCAAGCCCCTACCTCATGCAGCGGTTCAGCGACGCGTCGCCCGTCTCCTCCGCCGTCACCAGATGACTGTGGACCCAGAGGCCGCGCGATGGGATCTCTGGGCGGCCTCTCTCCCGGCGGGAGTATAGCTGTATGCCCCGGCCCTCTGCGCCCGCGATGCTGCCGCCTGTGCTAACGCGACGCGTGCCGTAGCTTGGAATCGTCGTCGGCCTGATATCGACCAGTGTTCAGAGTCTAGGTCTGACGTTGCAACGAAAGTCGCATATACTTGAAGACGAGAAAGGCCCCCACGATGAGCGCCGACCGCCGTACCGGAGACGACGGTGGCAGCTGGGGATGGGCATGTTCATCATTGCGAACCTGCTGGGAAGCACGGTGCAGATCTCGACTTTACCGCTGCCCGTCCTCTCGACGCTTCAAGCAGCGGGCCTGGTGTTCAACTCGATATGCGCTACACTGATTCTGAGCGAGCCCTTCACGCGTTGGTCGCTTGGGGGGACACTTCTCGTCACGACTGGCGCTGTTCTCATTGCCATCTTCGGCGCCATCCCCTCGCCCGCGCATGACCTCAGGGAGCTGTTGGAGCTCTTGGCTCGAAAGCCGTTCATCGCCTGGATGATTCTGCAGGCTTTATTCGTCGTCGGCGTTGCCGTGATCATAGAGGTTGTCAACAAGAATTCGAGCATATCGCATAACTCGCGTTTCCGTTTCGCTCGGGGGATTACGTACGGCATCATCAGCGGCGACTTATCCGCCCACGCTCTGCTGTTCGCAAAATCAGCCGTTGAGCTCATCATCAAGACGATTGGCGGCAAAAACCAGTTCGCTCACTGGCAGGCTTGGGCGATAGTTCTGGCCCTCGTTTCATTGGCGTTGTCTCAACTCTACTACCTACACCGAGGCCTGAAGCTGGTCTCGACCTCAGTCCTATACCCGCTTGTGTTTTGCGTCTACAACATCATTGCCATCCTCGATGGCCTGATATACTTTGACCAGACAAGCCTCATCTCTGCGCTGCGCGCCTGCCTCATAGCGCTGGGAACGGTCATTCTACTGTCAGGAGTGTTGGCTCTGTCTTGGCGGCTTAGCGATGAGCAGCATGCTCCCGGGGTTGGCCAGTCGACACTGGCACCCGGTCTTGGGCTTGTCGACGATACCGAAGGCGAGGAAGAGTCTCTGCTTGGATCAGAGGCAGCAGTTTCGGAAGAAGAGACTCCCACCTACCACACCTTCCCTGCGATGAATGGCGAGACCACACCACTGACTCCAGCGCGCAAGAAGGTATTCAGGTGGGCGGAACAAGCGGAAATATGGGGCGAGCTGGAAGACCGAGAAGAGTCCAGGATGCCCACGGGCAGAATTCGATCTTACACAATGCCCGGAAGATCGGAATCCTCGCCGCTGCTACCTTCGGCGCGGAGGTCAGTAAGCGGCATAGCGCCGGCAGACGAGGCAGCGCGTAGCACGGAGAGCACTCCTCGCAAGTTTGGCCGCCGGCGAAGAAAGAGCACTGGGTTTCCCGGCCTCGTCGCTCGAAAGAACATCAAGAGGAGGGACTCATCGGCATCTGGCTCGGTACGCAATTTCCTGTCGTTGGGCTGGTGGGCAAACAAGGGCAACAGGCCATCCATCAGCAGCTCCGGCGGCCCGTCCAGCCCCTTGCGGCCTCACCTTGGCGATGATATGGCAGACGACGATGCCCCATCTGGAAGCACGAGCGGCGGGAACAGGCATCACGACTCTGCTGCATAAGACAAGAGGCAGACCTCTTCAGGGAACCATCTCTGTTTCTGTTTGTGGTGCTTTTCTGTACGTTTTTTGATTGAGTTGGCGAGGCGAAGACGGCGTCCTAGAGCATCGTGCACATTGGCATACATGGCGGTTGGGTACCCACACTTGTTATCGGTGAACAGTCCAAGTATACTTCACAAGCAGCCTTATGGCAGGGCTGGAGGAGCAAGCCTGGTGATACCCTTTACACCATACAACAACTGGCTAATCCCAAGGGAGATATCAGCTTTATTTTTGACGTCTGAAGTCTGCCAGGGCTTTTGTAGGCAACGTGATGACTTCATGTAATCTAATTAATAGAGAACTAAATGACGGAGAACAGACAACGATGCTGTGTGAGTTGTTGAATCTGGATACGCGATGAAAGAATGAAGGGGGTGACATTGTGGGAAACCCAAGCCCAAGCCCATTTTCGCCGCCCGAGCGGCTTTGATGCTATGCTCACCCTCCATCCCACGCAGCGGGACAGGAGGAAGCGTTTAAGAGTGATGCAGAATAGCTGCGTGCCAGCACATTGCTCGTTTAAAACTGGCGGAAACCGTTCTTCTCGTCAATGTGCCGATATCGCTCGCGTTCCTTGCGGTCCTTGAGGAGGCAAGCAATGGCAAGAATCAGAACGGCATCGACGCCTATGTGATGAACGGTTAGCAGGCACGGACAGAAGATGCCTCGAGGCAGAGACGGCTCGCTGTTTGACATACCAACCATGCCAAAAGCGGCGGTGAAAATGTTGTCAATGAAGATATTGGCAAAGCTCGCGATCGGCGTCGCACATCCGCGGAGGAGAGCAGCCGCGGCCGGGCTCGGGCACGTGGCGTCGGTGACAAATGCCGGCATGGTGGAATTGAAGTAGCCGCAGCATTCAAACTGCATGTCTCGTGTTAGTTGGGAAGTCTCTCCATGATCTCAGGTTCGTAGGTCCATACCGAATCCTGCATCAGCTGCTGTACAGTAGGGTCTTGGGCCGAAAACGTCGGGAAGAAGTTCTCCTTGACCTTCAGCGTCATCACCCACAAGTACACGCCCACGCACAGCGTGAACAGCCCGCAAAATGTAATCATGTACCCTCCGACCTTGAGCCATCCCCTCATGGGCGATATCAAGCCCGGCAGCGTGAAGACAAACGCCGCGATGATGAAGGCCGCGTTGACGATGCCGGCAGTGAGCGGGAAGGTCTGGTAGAGCAGGTTGCGCACGGCCTCTTGCCCGTCCTGCGGGCTGCTGTCCATCTGGCTGCGGACGACGAGGCAGAAGCCGAGTTCGAGAGCCCCCGTGAGGAGGAAGACGACGTCAGCCGCGAGGGCGGCCAGGAAAACTTTGTTGGGCATCGTGGTCGGTCGTACGGGAAGCCTTGGACTCGAGATCTGTAAGGTGTTCCAAGGTTCCTTTGCCAACGACGGCAACCGCTACTATTCTTCCTTGGATTCGCGCAAATGGGGTTTCGAAACGAATGGGTTGATAAAGTGTACAGATGCCCTTTGACGACCGGCGCCCTCGGCAACAGTGAATTCTGGCGAGTCACCGGAAGGATGGGAGTGAAATTCGATATAAAAGAAGCCAAGCTCAGGATGAACGAAAGTCGTCGACGCGGCACAAGAGCTCCAACACGCACAGCGCCAACGCAACCATGAGCAGCCACTGAACCAGCAGGCCAGGAGTGAAAAGATTGATGAAGACAAATGAAGCCAAGAAACCCGGGAAGGGAGAACACGGCGACTGTGCCCACAGACTCGGCCCACGAACCCACGACTTGTGATGCAGCGCCCCGCTCCGACGGGAGTCGTTTCAGGCGTGCATCAGATATCAGTGCGGCACGGTGGACTCGGGCCACACGGCCGCCGGTGGCCAATCAGAGGGCCCAATCTGGTAGCATCGTCGCCTGATTCGGAGATTCGGGCGGCTTAGGTTTAGGCTTGGTTTGGGGGACCCATCGTCTTCCTGCGTTTGTGAAGAAGGGATTGGCCATCCGTGATTCTGTCCCTCGTACGAGTAAGAGTGCTCAATTGCGTACCAGAGACTGGTAAAGCTGGTAGGCTACTTATTCAATCCGCCGTTGGCACTACCTTTTTTAACTCTTATATTAAATTGCACTGCCTGTTTGCCTGTTTGCCAAATGGCCTGCTCACCATCCCGGGGGCAGAGTCTTGACCGTTGCCCTCGCCTTCGGCATCTGCGACAACACCGCTGTAGTCGACCAAACGCTGCCACCCGTGCAGACGTCGACGGCCTCCAGGGCCGAAGCGGCCGAGGGTAGGGGGCGCCGTCAAAGCGCCTCGATCTTTTCTTCCGAAATAGATCAGAATAGCGTCACGACTCGCGCCATGCGGGACCTCAACAGCGATATTTGATGACGCATAATTTCTGCCAAGTGCGACAACCACGACAACCAAGCCTAGACCCAGGCCTCGCAACATGTGCCCGACAGACTCCCTGTCAAGCCGACGCGAAGGCACGGTAGTGAAGCTGAAGCGAGTATATGTTGGTGAAGCCGACGGCAGACCTTACCTCGAGCGTAGGCGCGGATTTGCTGGGCCCTGTTACACGAATGACGCCTCAAGTGGGCGCGCAAACTCCGGCCATGTCTGTGATAAACAGTGCACGTTGGCCGTCTCGATGTCCCAAACCGACGGCCCTTTCAAGGCCAGGCCAAGCCCTGCCATCGGCAGTCGGCGGCGATTACCGGCGTGTTGCCATTCATTAAGGTCAAATTTTATGTGGAGGTGACTGTGCAAGCCAAATCTCCTCGTGGAAGGAATCCTGGCTCGTTTGGGTAAGATACTATTTGGCGTTCACGGCCAGCCAGAAATAAGGTCTTCACAGACAAATCAAAATGGTCGAATTGAGGAGGGCCGAAAAGAAGGCTCACTATACAAGCGTCACGGCTACAGAATAATCGGCTACTATTGTCCGCAGACTTTTCCCAGAGCCAACACGATTTTGGGCGCTGCAGATATACTAGGTAATTATTGGGCGCCGCTATCACTGTCATGGGCACGCAGGACCATCACACGAGGTCTGTAAGGTAGGGTGCACGGTGACCAAAGTTCCATGTACCGACCAACGTCCCTGCTGTAGGAGTGTGCTGGTCGACTGTGGGCGGTGTGAGTACTCGTAGACAAGAGCGTAAGGTAACAAGACGAGCTGGAATTCAGGCAACAGGTTGCCCGGGACGCAGCAACAATGACGAGTGTTGCGGCCCGTGGCGATCGCTCACCCCCGCGCGCCTTGCACCTTGGCACTGCATGTTTCAGTTGGTCTGCGAACCGTCGGGTCAGCGAATCGGCTTCCCAAGCCAACAGTCAAGCTGCCAGGCTGCTCGCGAGGAGCAAAGACGCGACGCTCTGACTGAGGTATGTTGTTAACGGGGCCAGAGGCGCGCCTGAGGTATTCGCAGCTCACGCAAGGAGATTGGCATGTTCACTTATTTTCTCGTGCATCAGATTTCTCCGCTGCTGCAAATATTTTCTCGAGAAGCCATTGGCTCACAGAATTCTCGTGACAGAATGGCTTGGCCCTTCTACCCCTTTCCCTCGCCGTCGTATCTTGCCTTCACACGAAGATCTCCAGAGCCGGGTCCTTCTGCGAGGCCATCTGGGTCCCTGGATGCGTGGTACTTGCGGTAGGGACCTTTGGAGATTCACACTGTGCCATTCCCAGCAGCTGCCTATAAGGGGCTAGCGCGCTGGCCCCCGTCCCGCCCTGTTTTCCGCCCAGCCTGACGACAGCAGATTCCGGGGGCAGTCATTGGGCAAGGCAAACCAGGCAAAGGTGCTCTCTCGTGTTCATTCGGCATCGGACAAGCGAAGAGCTTCTAGGCCTACCTGCACGCTGCAAGCCTGCATTCGCGCGTGCAGCAGCCAGCCTCTGTGGCACCGACGAGGCGTGTTTCGATAACCAAACTTGGCAACTTGGCCTCGTCTCATTCGTGAGAGCTACAGGAACAGTCCGTGCCATGGGGACTGAGTCCTGCAGCGAGATTCCACGCGTCGTGCCTTCAACGCTCTCACCGTACCAAGGCTCTCAATGCCAGCCCTCCGGCGCAACAAGTAGTCGCTGTTATTTATAGCGCTTGACAGGTTCCGAAGATTGAGACGCGCTGTGTGCCCTTAGTTGATTCGACTCGAAGACGGTTTGTCCGCCGATCAGAAGCTAGCGACGTCGTTGCAAGTGTGCCTACGAGCATATCCACGGGACCTGGGAACTTTTGTGGCCGTCCCTGATGCATCGGCTCGATGGCTAGGGCAGAAGGATCGCGGCTCCGGCTTTCGCCTGGCGTCTTCGGATCGTGGCGACAAGGCTTGCCGTCTGTTGCACAGCAGATGCGGCTCGCCCGAGCTTGTCAGAGCTTTGACGTGCCCCAATACAAGTAAGGTAAAGCATTCTTTAGGATTGCGATTGAGCTCGGTACGTACCAGCAAAGCGAGACGCCCATTCGTGGATCTGGACGAGCTCGTGTAGAACGTGCTGCGAGGAATACAGGCCGGCGCTCGGAGCCAAACGGCAGATCAAATTAATCAGGAGCTAGTCTCATTGCGGCGCTTGCTGATGAAGCTCGTGCTCGTCCTGTTTGAGACCCGGCGCGTCAAACGTCCACGGGTAGTTCGCAGGTGCAGAAATGACCTGTCGACGAGCTCCATAGTCCAGAAGAACGAGGCATCTCGAGGCAGGCACGTGAAGCCAAGCCATGGCTGCGCGAGGTGCTCCTGCGAGACACCACGCCCGCAAGCTGCTGGCGGAGAGAACAAGAGGCGCGAAAGGGGGCTCCTGGCATGCCTCTGCCCTCTGCTGCTTGCTCCGCCGCGTTATCGGCAGCGGAAGAGGCCACAGATGGCGTGCCGCGACCCTTGATCACAAGCAACGCGCGTGTGGGTGGAGACCTGGGATGCTGGCCTCGGAGGGTCGCCTGCAGCAGCGGTGGGCCAAACCTCGAGTTTCCAGGTATGAGCTCCATGGTGCTCCCGTAGCGCTCCCCTAGGGGCCCAGGCCTACGAGGTCTCTAGGGTAATTGGTCGAAGTGGGCCAGGTACCGACAGGGCTCTGTAGCTGCCTTAGGCCACGAGCCCGAAGTACCACAGCCGCAATTAAAGCTATTATGTTATCTAGGGTAGTAATTTAAGCAGCTATTCTAGTATTTCGTATATATCCTATCGGCTATAATAATAGCCTTATAATAGTCCGGTATACTAGCTAGCAGGTCTTCTAGAAACTAGCCTAGTATAGCGTCCTAAGCCTCTTATACTATATAGCGTAATAAATTATAGCTTATATCCTCCTACTTATAGTTCTCTTAGATCTAATTCTTTATCTAATTCTATATATATTTAATTAGGTTAAGATCCGGGCTATAGGGAGGCTATAAAGAGACTATAACGCTACGCTCGCTAAAGTCGGCTATAGTATAACGGCTTAGGTTCCTAAGGGATAAACCGTAGGTTTATATTAGTAAGTAGGTTAGGGCGTAGTATTATAGTTTAGTAATAAATCTAGAGGATTATAACTAAGTAATTAGTAGCTTCTAAAGATAAAGTAAATAATCGTATTATAAGCTAGCTAGGTATCTATACTATAGGAAATCAGGTAGTCTATATACTTATTCTAATTACTATAATCGGTATAAGAATTACTACTAATTCTTATTTAATTACTAGTAATTAAGTCTTAATTATTAGTAATTCCGGTATATACCGTAGTAATCTATTTAGATTAGCTAGTCGCGCCCTTATTATTCCGTTCCGACCGTACTAACTAATAACTTTTATCTTAGTTACTAAAAGTAGGTCCGCTATAACGCGGGCCTATAGTATAGGTTGTAATACGATATCCCTCTCCTAATAGCCTTACCCTCGAGGCCTATTAGGTAACTATTCTATCTTTATCCTAATATATAAATACTAGCTTACGCCTGTATTTATAGGTATAGTAACCTATTTCTATAGCCTTCTTACGATATCCTACTAATAATATACCTCGTAGTATACGTAAGTCTAGTAGTTCTTAATTTCTAGCGTCTTCTATATAAGGTCGTTACGCGTTTTTTATCTTAATCGAAGCGAATAGTTTCGTAGCGATACCTTATTCTTTTTACGAGCGCCGTAGGTTTTCGTATAAGATAATAGAGGGAACTTCGCGCTATAGTAAATATATATATAGGGGTCGGTCCTATAATAGGTCGGGGATCTCCCTATCCTCTAATAGGTTTTGCTTTTTCTAGGTATATATTCCTATAACTAATTAGTCTATAGCTAATCGGTTAATTATAGAGAAGTATCGTTTAAAGAAAGAGGAGGAGACTACTAAGGAAGAGCTCTTAGAGCTATAGTATTAGGTCTCTATTCTTTATTAATCTATTAATAAGCGTTTTACCTAGCTAGCCCGGTTACGTTAATAAAAGCGCCTTATTTATTTAAAAGGTATAGATATAGTTTATTAGGGGTTAAAATCCCTTAATAAGTTAGAGGAGGCAGAACGTTATAAGTTAGAGGCTATTACCGATATCTAAGTAATAGGTAGGTTTAATATAATTAATTAGAATACTATAGGAGTCCTAGATAACTTCCCTATATCGAGTATAGATATTTCTATTAAAACTACCTTAGTAGTAGTTAGTAATCCGTTAGGTACTCGATAGGTTCTTATATATTTTCTTTATACCTATAGCCTTTCTATTTAATTAGCTATTATTACTTATTACTTTCTTTCTATATATCGAGTATTTCTTTAACTTTGTATTCGTTATTATCTAGGACTTCGATATAATCTTAGGTCTCTTCGTTTTCTAATACTTCCTTAAGAAGTAAAATATAGAAGATCGGATATATCTTTATTATTTTTAATAGTATAAGTTCGTAGTTAACTATTAAGATAACCTTTTTTACTAAAAATAATCCTAGTTTCTTAAAATCTAATTTATCGCTTAGTTATATTATTTTAATATTTCGTCGAAGTAGATAGACTATATCTCCCTCCCTAAAGATTAGTCCCTTTAATCTCTTCTTATTTATATAGGTTATTATATATTATCTAACGTATTCGAGTTCTTTTCTTATTTTATTATATAGTTCTTTTAGTTTATTTACTTAGAGTAGGGCCCTTTCTACCTATAGTCCTATTCTAGTTACTTTATATACTTCGGGGTTATATCTAAAGTTAGTATATAAAGGCAAAACCTTCATACTTTCCGTAACTAAGCTATTATAAGCTAGTTATACTATAGGTAACTATTTAACCTAATTATTCTAGCTATAGTTAATATAATAGCGGAGGTATTATTCTAATATCTAGTTAAGTCGTTTAGTTTATCTATCCGTCTAAGGGTAGTAGGCTATACTAAGCTTATATTTCGTACTAAGCTATACTATTAGTACCTACTAGAATTTCGCCGTAAATATAATTCCTCTATTAGAGATAATCTCTATAGGTAACCCGTAGTTACTAATAATTATTCGTAGGAATATATAGGCTAGATCTTCTATATTACTAGCTTCTTTATATAGGATAAAATATCTATATTTCGTTAGTTAGTCTATAATAACGAAGATACTATTATATATAACCTTTATTATAGGTTCTTTTAATTTAAGTAGCTTAGTAATATAATTAAAAGCTACTAAATCCTATAGTTTTTCTAGAACTAGTAACAGTTATAGTTCCCTATAAGGTTTATACCTCGAGGCCTTACTTTATTTATAAGCTAAGTATTTTCCTAGTACCTCTTATATTACTTTCTTAATCCGTAGGAAATCAAATACCTACTATATTTATTCTATAGTTCGTTAGATCCCTTAGTATCTATATATTAGGTACTCGTATATTTCTCGAGTAATTTCTTCTTATACTATTAGTAATATAAAGACCTTATTTCTAAATTTTATAATCCTATTAACCTAGTTAACTTTTTATTAATCCTAATTCGTACTATTATAGGCATTCTTAATTTTTTATAGGATACTATTATCTACCTATACCTTAAAGATAGCGTTTAGCTATCTTTATTAATAATTTCCTTAGGCGTTAAGTTTTAAGAGTTAGCCTATTTCTTATAGTATACTTATTATATAATCGCTTCGTTAGCTTAAAGCATTTACCCTTCTATTTTCCGAGCCTTTACGATAAATAATTTTATAGTCGAATTTAGATAAATATTCTACTTATTAGATCTATTATCTACTAAGCTATTAAGTAGTTATAAAGTATAAGATATTTTTATAATCTATATAGACCTTAATTTTATACTTACTACCGAGAAGGTAGTATTTAAATTCTTTAAAAGCATTAATAATAATAAGGAATTCCTTATTATAGATCGGGTAATTAAGCTCTACCCTATATAGCTTCTTAGAGTAAAAGGCTATAGGTCTTAAGATCCTATTCTTTCCTCGTTATCCGATTTATACTCCTAGCGCTTTATTTAATATATCTATCTCGAGTTCTAGCTATAATTCTAGATTAAAGATTATAAGAACTAGTTTTAATATAATCCGTTTTTTAATTATTTCGAATACCTTTTTCTATTTCTCTTTCTATAGGAAGGTAATAGCTTTCTTAGTAAGCTCTATTAGCTATCTAGCTTTTTCGCTATATCCTTTAATAAAATATTAGTAATAATTAGCGAATTTAAGGAAGCTTTATACTTTCTTAACTATTATTAGCATTAGCTAATCCCTAACTACTACGATTTTATCTTTCTATATTCGTATCTCTCTTAGTATAATTATATAGCTTAGGAAGTTTACTTCTTAAGTATAGAACTTATTCTTTTCTAGCTTAACTAATAACTTCGTATTCTAGAGTACTCGTAGGACCTTATAGATATATCCTCGATATTCTTTAAGATCCTTAGAGAAAATAAATATATCGTTAAGGTAAACTACTATAAATATATCGAGATATTTATATAAGATATTATTAATTATTCGTTAGAAGGTTACTAGTATATTAGTAAGTCTAAAGGGTATTACTAAATATTCGAATAGCCCGAATTTAATATAAAACGTAGTTATCTATTTATACCCCTTCTTAACTTAGATAAGGTTATAAGCTCCTTTTAAATCGAGAGCTATAAACTATTTTATACTATATAGTCGATCTCAGAGTTCTATAATAAGTAATAAGGGGGTTCAGTCCTTAATTATAATATTATTAAGTCGTTAATAATTAATAACTAAGCGAAGCTTCCTATTCTTTTTTAGTATAAATATAACTAGGTATCCGGCTTTAGATATCGAAGGCCTAATATATCCTTTCCTAAGATTTTCGTTAAGGTAGTTATATAGCATTTCTAATTACTTCTTATTAAGGTTATATATCTTATAGAACGTTAGTATAGTTCCTTCTTTAAGATATATTACGTAATCCTATTAACTATATTCTAGTATACCTATTTCTAATTCTTCTTTAAATAATTAGTTATACTTTTAATATTCTTATAGAACGTTCTTTATTCTATCTTCTAATAGGCTTACTATCTTTACTATTTCGATATTTTCGTTAATTTATTTAAGGTTATTCCTTAAAGCAGTAATAACTCTTTAGATTTATCTATACTTCCCTTTATTATACTTATTTCGTATACTAGGTTATAATACCTTTAGGTTTACTATATAGGTCTTAGCTACCTATAATATTTTACTTAGAGGGTATTCTATTTTTCCTACTCTAGAGGCTAAGTTATCGCGAAATTTCGCTTCTTCTTTCTATATCCTCTAATCGTTAGGGGCTATATTCTCGTTCTAATATAGTTAGCCGGTCCTCTAGTTAATTATCGGGTTACTTTCCTATAGCTATAAGTATCCTAAGATAAGGTTATATCCTAAGAGGTCTATAATATCGAAGGTAATTTATTCCTTATATCCTTAGATTAGGACGTCGAGGTAATTAATCTCTATATCGATAATCCTATTATTATAGTTAAAGGTTCCTCCTTTAATATTATAGAGCTCGTAGGGTTCTTCCTTCTATTTCTATAGGAGTTAGTAATAATTAACGACTTAGAGTAAAATATAATTACTTATTACGCTACTATCTAATAGTACTTATATATAATATCCCGCGATATAGATATCTAATACTATCTTATTTCTATAACTTATTATCGTTATATATAGGGTCCTTAGATCTTTCTATTTATTACTAGTCTATAGCCCTTTTATAGATAGTATACCTCGTTTTTTAAATCCTGGTTTTATAGTTACTATTACTTAGCCTCTATATAGTTATAAGCGTTAAGTTTCTACTCGTTAGCTTAATACTTTTCGGCTACTTAGATAGGGTTAATTTTTTCTATTTTTCTTTATATCTCGATTTCGTACTTTCGAGTATAGTATTCTTTTATTACTCCTTTCGAGATATTAATATACTAGGCCCTTACCTTTTCTTATAGGTATTCTAGGTATACTAATAGGAGATAATCTTTATAGCTTTCTCTATCGTAACTAAATATATAGAGAGGTACTCTTATATATAGGGAATAGTATCTTCCCTCCTAGATATTATACTATTCTACTATCTTTCCCTATTAGTATACCTTATATATTATCTCTATATAGGTCTCGTTAATTACTTATATATTTTATCGGTATTCTAGTAGAGTATTTATATCTAGTTCTATTATAACTATTTATTCTATAATATAGTATATTTTTATTTTCTATTCGTATAGTTTATTTATTAAGTAAGGGTCTATAATAATATACCCTTTCTATTAAATAGGGAATATATTATTCCTAGCTTTAGTAGCGAAATAGATTATATAATCTAGGTAGATATACGAGGCCTATAATAGGGTAGCGTATAGTTAATATCCTAGAGTAATTCTAGGGTTATCCCTATATTCCTATACTAGGTACTAGTCTCCTTTAAGCGTATTTAAGGTATTAGTTATAGCTATAGTAATTATATAATCTCCGCTATATAGAGCTAGTTAGTACTATATAAGTATAGACTACTAGACGTTTATAAGAGGTTTAGGTTCTATCTAAGTTCCGATATTAACTATAGTTTCTATTTCTTTAATATATAGCTTATATTCGTTATATTATACTTCTAGTATTTAAGACATAGTATCTTTTATATACGCGGGGGTATATTCCCTACTATCTTCTAAGCTTATATTATTAATACTTCTCTCGTTTAAGGCTATAGTTTATATATACTTAATATCTCTAGTATATTATTAATAGGCTTATTCCCTTTTTTAGTTATATTACTTTTATTATTTCTAGATCCGTTATTATTCTTTATCTAGGTATTCCTTAGTTTTTTACTATTTCTATTTAGAGTTTTATATTAAGGTATCTTCTTATATATATCTCTATCTATAATTAAGTTTAGCCTTTTATATCCTTAAGGGCCTATACCCCGTTATAGTAATAGTTCGAGGTATAGTTCCTTTTAGTTCCTTAAGAAACTATTCTAAAGCTATTTTTTCTTCGAGGTAAAAAGTATAGGTATTATTATAGTATCCGGTCTAACTTAAGGATTTATAATATATTTTTCCTAGGTTAGTAGTATTAAGTTATCTCTTACCTTCTAGTACTAGTTTCTAGCTATTCTTTCTAGGCTACCTATATTCTTTAGCGAAGTATCTAAACTTACTATAGTTAAAATACTTCCTACCTTCGTAAGGCTTGTTTTTTTATATAGTATCTAAATCCATTCGTCTAGAGTTTATAGTATATACCTAGGCAATAGGTTCTTCTTATTATTATCGTTTCTTCCCCTAGTTAGATTAGTTACTCTTATATTTATTATTAGAGGAGAAATAGTTAACCTATCTAGCCTTTTTATTTCCCTTTTCTATATATTATTTATACTACCTATTATTAATCCTAATAGCTATTTTAATATACTTAGTAAGTTATTTAAGTTAATCTTCTCTAATAAGGTCGTCTTTAACTTATTCTTTAAGGCTTTTATAGAATTAGGCTATAAGAGCGTCTTTACTCTATAAGACTCGTAAAGTAGCCTACTAGAATTCTATAGTATACTAAGATACTAATCCCTTTTAGATTAAACTAAGGAGTTTCTTTTTATTAACTTATTATTTATTAAGGTTACTAAAGGCTTCTTTAAGTACCTTTTCGAAGTTATTAAGTAAGGTAAAAATTTCCTTAGTTTCAGGTTTATATTCGGTTAATCCTTTCGTAAGCTAGTCCTATAAGTATAGTTCGAACTAAATAAGAG
Source organism: Tolypocladium amazonense (assembly GCA_024340795.1). NCBI lineage: Eukaryota > Fungi > Ascomycota > Sordariomycetes > Hypocreales > Ophiocordycipitaceae > Tolypocladium > Tolypocladium amazonense. The sequence continues at coordinate 20,296 of JALHCE010000159.1, forward strand.
CGTTTCCCTTAAGGAATAATCTAGTATTCGTAACTTAGTCCCCTAAGTATATAAAAGATATATTATAGTACTTCTAATATACTCGGAGTTAGGTTATAAAGGGCTAAAGCTATACTAGTATTCTATTAAAGTAGCTTAGCGTTAGTACTTTTATATATTCCTTATTACCTTCGCGGAGTTATTATTTAAGTTATTCGTTTTCTATTTTTATAGCTTAGAATATAGTATATAGTTCCTCTACGCTATTAAGTACTCGGGTATTACTTCCGGGTACTATTATTTCTATAGTATAGGTAAACGTTATTACTTAGGGTTATATAGTAACTTACTAAATAAGAGCTTATAACGTATAACGGCTTAGGTTTCTAAGGGATAAACTATAGGTTTATATTAATAAGTAGGTTAGGGTATAGTATTATAGTTTAGTAATAAGAAGAAGAAGAAGAAGAAGTTTATTACGCTAGCTAGCCCTAAGGGCCCTAGATCTTCTATCGTTAACTAATATAGGAAAAACCCTCTAACTGGGAAGAAAACCTATATCCTTTT
>JALHCE010000160.1:0-40052 GCA_024340795.1 Tolypocladium amazonense
GGGGGGCGGGGAGGCGGGCCATTTTGAGAGGAGGGAGGGGTGAGGGGTGTGGGTTTACAAGCCTCGTACCATCGTTCCGTTCTGGCTGTGATCATGTCGGCCGCATTAGCACTCACATTGCTTTTTTTACATTTAGCATTGTGCATCATGCATTTTACATACTGTACTGTACAATATGTACAAGGGAGCTTGATCGATTTAATCTAAGCCCATTTCCAAGATGACCCATGCGCGACCCATGCGTTTGCACAAGCTGTTGTCCAAGCACACTATTCACACCCATGCCGGGAGAGAGCAGTCGTATTCCTCGTCCAACCTGGTCGACCTGCGTTAGATCCATCATTTCAAGGCTAACGTCACGATCGTACCCCTTTGCCGGTGTGCAGGATGCAGAGAAATGGCTGTTAATGCAAAGCGTGTCCTTGTTGGTTGCGATTGCTGCGCATCCTTGCACTGGTAGTGCAATCTTGGAAGGAGGTTAACGGGGGAGGGACTGATGAGTTGTTTGACCTCTCGACCTCTCTGCTGTGGTGACCTAAAGCTACCACTCGGTGCACCATTGAAGGAGAATTTCCACCAATTTCAGAGAAGTAATGTTGTTGCAGGTCGACCCCTTCTTGGCAGCGCCTCTCGTGATGAATTGGGAGGCAGGAGGTGGAGATGTTGACGTTCGAAGAAGACGCTCGAAGCCAAGGCCATTCCATACGCCTCACCTTGAAATTTCTTCAGATAGTTGGTAGTGAGGCATAGAAGCACACGAACGACTTGCAAAACGACAGTTACATCCTATAGAGCGTTCTCAAAGTCTCGCATATAACAAAGGGGAGGAGTAAAGGCCGCTTCGAGATTGCTATGTTATGCACAAGACCATTCCCCTTTCCTTCTTCATGAGTGTCCCAACAAGTGCTTCCCACCAGGGTTCCCGACCGCAAGGCCCCGGATCCAGGATCTCAGTGGGTTCAGGCACTGGTATGAATGCGTCGATCCAGCCCCAAACGTTGCGAAGCGCCTGGTACAATAATGGAACACTCTGCGACCGTTACAGAGTTAATAGATGATATCTTTGAGATGCAAACTAGAAGACTTACACTTCTAACCGGTATGGAAACCACTTCGTCGAACCACTTTTTGGATACTCTCCTGTGGTCTGAACCGGCAGCACCCAGCATCCCTAGGAGAAATACCGGGAACAAGGGCGCTTGTGCTGTAAACAGGAACCCGGAAGTCGGCGTTACCCTAATGCAACTTGCTAGCTCTGACAAGGTCGACAAAACGTCTGGGTGGTTCCGAGGTAGCCTATACTCTGCCGTCAGACTTGATCCGCGAAGCGAGAATCAACATTGAATTAGTACCTCAGTAGACGAGATTGTAAATAAATACTTCCCGCTAATCTCCACGCCTCAGCTGTGATGTCCGTCATGACGTCTGAGGTGTTGACTTGGTAGCCGGCGGGCTGGTCGTGTAGCCATTGGGACACCGAAGCCTCGTTTTTCGCAGCCTCCCAAGTCTTCGACTCCCTACTCCATTGCCTCATTGTGTGCAATACGTCTTGAAGATCCGTCGATGTCCGAGAGGCGGCTGGAGTTTCAGGATTGTGCCACAAACGCGCGGTGCAATAGGTGATTGAGCTCAGCGTGTGCAGCAGCTTTCTTGAAAAGCCGCAACCGCCGTGGATCTCGTACACGTCTTCTTCGGAGCCGGACAACAGCCAGTGGAACCGGGAGGCTTCGGCCACTGGACTCACCTCGTCCGGTGTAGGCAATTGCATCATCAACTGTGCCAGAATTATCGCCCTGCCGGCCATGACGACTTGTGAGATGCGCAGCGACGATAATTGTACGTTTGGACGGTTCCAAAATCGTTCACCGGGATCTGTGCTTTTAAGCACAAGTTCACACAGCCTGAAGCCGTAATACCAGAGTGGAAAGTATGGACTCTGTACCCGGTTCTCTGTCAAGATTATCTTGGGGATACCTCTCGGTCAGTTTATGGCCAGGTCACTTCTTGCCGTGGCAGAGCGTACATCTTGCATGGACAAAATCACGCCGACTGTGACGAGCTCGTCAGCCGAACCGCTGTTTTTTGTTGTTGGGAAATTCCAGAGGAGATGGCTGAAAACCCTTTCGGCTTCGTAAAATTTCCCGTTGACGTACTTGCGAAGCTCGTCGCTGGGTGAGTAATCGTAGATACATATGCCGGCGAGGCTTTGGATCGCTGCCCTGACGCCGTCGCTCTTGTTCATTCGGGCAAAGTCTACGAGCCACAAATTTGTTTCACGGAGAACACTCCTTCCCGGGCACCAGTTATTGATATCTTTGTGCGTCAGCACTTCCGTCCACATATGGGTTGAGATTGTTGAAGAGCACATGACGGTACGTACAAAAGTCCCAGAGCTTGCGATCTTTCGCGGTCATCTTTGCCTCATATCCAAAATGGTGGGGTAACATCTGAGGTGCACCCATGAAGCTGGCAGTACTGTGGCCGAACTCGGCCAGTAGAGGGCCTGCCGTCAAGACGGAGTCTTGTGCCGTCGAATCAACCAGGGCTTGTTTCATGGGGCTATTCGCCCTATTGAACTTAACGTAGCCATTCACCTGCCTAACGACTGGGTACATGTAGGGGGCACGATGTTGAGGGTGGATTCGGCCAACTTTGCCTACACCTTCGAAGGGGCTCCGAAAAATGCGTTCTCTTTCCCAGTCTTCAATATTAGTATTGTATGCGAGCGAGAAAGTTAGGTGAGGCTTTTCGGTGGTCTTCTGCGCGGCATCGTCGGGGCCATAAACACGAGGATCTGAAGCAATCATTAGCTCTTATACTCCTGGGAGGTCATGGTGCAGCTCCGGGTTGGATGGCGCCTTTCGAGTGGGTTCGACTTACCACCTACGATCTCCTCTGCCGGAGAGGAAGGGCCTAAGGAGACCGAGACTGCGCCCGAGCGACTACACGAGTCGCTATTCCAGGGCATCCTCAGGTCAGTGATGGTGTCAGTTTAGGCCTGAAAGAGGGGGGCAGCAGAAAGAAGTACCGACAAACTTGTGTCTAAATTCTGTTGATCACCCTTTATCCCGTTCTTCTCCCCGCATTCCGTATTCTTGAGAAGTGGCTGGGTTGACCGACACCCTGCAGCCTGCTGGGATGGCACTTGTTGCAGAACAAAAGAAATAGCGAGGACACTGACGTTACTGGAGGGAATCTTGGCTGCTGCGATGAGCACCTTCACACTTCAGCAGGACTGTCTTTCACGCACAGCAGATGCAAATTATTTCTGTCGAACCGCTTCAAAGTGGCGATGCTTCAGCTCCGCCACATTTCCCTCCTCCCATTTTCTGATTTCTTCGCTCTGTTCCAGTCCGCGCGCGTGCTGTGGGCAAAGCACGACTCGGAGGTACTTCAGGAAGCGGCTGAGCATGGGGTACTTGTTCACAGGGGCAGCAGGGTAGGAGGGTGTCTCGTTAGCCAGTACGTCAGCCGCCGTGTCCTGTTATCTTCCAAATCCCGGAGGGTGCTGCAACCTGTTAGCGCTGCAGTGCTCTTTGAGGCTGGCGGGGACTTAGGTACCTCGTTCGGATCAATAGCTAAATTTCGAAGCCGGGGTCTGTTGGCTCCCACCTCGCCCACTCTCCCACCGTTGGCTATGTTTCGGAGCCGAGGGCCAAGGCTCTTCGAAGCCAGGGTCTGCTGGCTGCTGCCTCTCCCGCTCTCCACTCTCGGCCTGAATCCTGGCGTTCCGGCGGTAGACCCCGGGTTCGAAAAGCCGTGTGACACTTAGCTGGCGAGCAACCCACCCAATGTTGGGTTCCAGGATTCCCCCCCCTTTAAAGCAGCTAAGGCTACAGGTACATCCAAGCCCCACCCACACATCCATCGCTAGCTAGGAACTTCGAGCGACTTGTCGCCTACCTCTAGCTACACCCCAAAAAAACCAAACGCGATCGCAAGGCCAGTCACTGCGCAAAGATATGTTGAATGTTAGAGCAGAAGGTCATTGAATTGTGGCCGTCGAATCAGCTTCGCCCACGGGTGGTTGCTGGGCTGCTGACGTTCACGGCAGGCGGCTGCGGGTCCAGTCAGTATGCAGATGCGTAAATGAAAGCGCGAAGGAACACATACAGCAGATATCGTTGCCCCTGTGGGGGGCCCTTGGGTGGCTTCGAGCTAATATGGAGAGATGCCGCGTGGGATTAAACCTGTACATGTACGAGTACGGAGGCGGTAGGGGTTGGCCGCGGACGTACCATTATCAGCAAGGCGCCCCACCCAATGTGAGGTGCAAGGGTTTGGTTTTACGCGCTACTACCCCGCTTGACTGCGAATCGCGTCGACGTCGCTCCCCCTTGTTGACTCAAGCCCATCATGTCCAACCCGTCACGTCCGACGCGGGACGACATTACCAGGATTTCAGGGCTCAGCCTTCGGGATACTCCACTAGTCTAGGCCTCCTGCCGTCATGGGTGCCAAGGATTGGAAGTTCGAGGCCGCACAGCTGGCCTCAGAAGCCAATCGGGGCCGCCAAAAGCTGCTGGCCCAGACATTTTCTTTGTCTCATGAAGATCTCAAGCCAAACCAAGAAGTCACGGCAATGCTCTCCCAGTATTCGGACATCCTCTCGAGTCTTCACGACCTCAGCGCTACTAAGGCTAAAGCAAATCCCGAACCATTCAAAGCACTTCATATAGAGCTTTGTCACCTAGCGGAGACTCTTCAGGACCGCCTATTCACTCGACCCCGTAAGCTTTTTAGCCCCGGGGTGAAAGTGGGTATTGAAAGCGAAGATGCAGGTAGAGCCGCAAATGAAGGGCTCCCGACCATCAAGGGCAAGGGGCTAGGGCCTGTTGGAGAGGAGCGTATGAACACGGTTGAGAAGGAGGACAAAGCGCGAAGGATACTGTGGTACAATTGGTACTTTGTCGTCTGTCTCATTTTCTTTATTGAGACTCGCTTGCCGCCACGCGGTATTGGGATAAAGAGATGGCGCACAGCGAGAGCAGTGCCTGTGGGAAATGAGATGGTGAACCGAGCCTTTGGTCCTTATGGCCAGTCCGCCTTCTACATCATAGATGCCTACAGCGGTATGGGTCCCCTGAACCACCCGTCTCCCCGGCTTTGAGCTAATTGGCGCAGCCACACAATATTTGCTGTCGGGATCTCGCGAGGTTCAGGCGACACCCCAAGATATGGCTCAAATCGCTTTCACCCATTTCTCAAGGGATTATCCACACTTCTTCCCACCCGGTGGCGTGAAGCTGGTCTACTTCCCTGCCCTGCTGATTGCAAGCATAACCAATCATTCGTACGCGTCTCGTCCCGCTGTGTGCGAAACTGCTGACGTAAAACCTAGGTGTGTAGATGTCTGTTATGCAGTTGGCCTCAGTGAAGTTGGTGCTAGGTTGCGCGGTGTTTCCTTGGAAAGTCTTCATGAAAGTGTTGGAATGTGCATGGCAGTGCCAGCTTCCCTGATGGCCGACGTCTTATTTGACGCAGAGCCTTTGCATCCGTCCGGTAAGCCCCTATTATCTCAGCCCTAATTAGTGGCTTCGATTGACCTTTCTCGTCAAGCGCTTGACCCATCTTCCGCCACGACTTTCAACACGCTTCCACCTAGGAGCTTTGCCATGGTGGCGAGTGCGCGTAACTTCGGTATTTAAGGCTATCAAGGATGTAACCATAGTACTCAACGGCAGTAAACGAAGGTCAGAAAATACATCTCGGCCGCACCATTCTCCCCTGATATTCTTTGTCCGACATACAGTTGTTCTCCTTCATTCTGTAGGATAATCACGTCTCCTACACTTCCTGATATCGTCTGAACAACATCTTTCAGACCAAGAGTGATTGGTCTCTTTGAATGACACTCATATACCAGCTCTGGCTGGGATGCTTCCGAGACGTCGACGCCTATGTTCTGTCGCGGCAGAATTACATTCACGACAATGTCATCTTTTCGGACCTCTGCGGAGGCGTCACCTGCGATTCGGATTGTCGTGGGTCCCCATCGGGGTTGACGGAAGTCAATCGCATGAGCACTGTCCAACTCGGTTGCTGCCCAATTCCTGATGCTCTCTAGCTATTACTCTGTGAGCTCAACGGAAGCACTCTTGCGTCAGCCGTTCTTACCACTTTGCTATAAAACATCTCTTCGAGGTGTTTGAGTTCGTCTGGGATCGGCGAGGGCAAGACCAAAGCCGTTGATTTCCCCAGGATGTTCCCAAGCGGCTTCATCCTTGTGCGATCAAATCGCACACGGTTGGCCAAGCCTCGAAACGCGTCGGAAGTTTCTATCAGTTTCATTCTACTTCGAATTCGATTTCCTTTGAGTATTTTTGATTGCTGAACGTCTCAGATTTTATTTGTGATTAATTGCTTTCGGAACGACAGTTTGCTCGGGCTCTCATCGCCAATCCTGGCTTGTGCCATGATCACGTGCTAGGCGGGGTCACATTCCGTAAATGCAACAGCAGCAGCCCAGTTGCTAATCTAGCTCAAGCCAGCGTTCAGCTGCGATCGGATCATTCTGGTATCAATTCACCCAATTCGGATCAATTGTACTGCAGCAAAGGAGTGGACAGAGCTACTGTAGTTTGATTAGAGAGGCTCATCAGATGACGAGAACCTCCCAAAGATGGCCTCGAAGACGAGCGCCTCCATTATGAAGGTATCCAAGTGGCGGGCCTCTTGCGGCATATCATGAGTCAGGGAGTCGATTTTTGTCGCGGCAAGAGGCTCCCAACGGCTTTCATCCCAAAATATAAACCCCCACAGGCAGAACTGCTCTCTCTGTGCGGCCAACTCAGGTTGCAAAAGTCCACTCCAAAAGTCGAAACCGTCCAGAATATCCTGATAGTTTTCTTCCAGTTTACGCCAAGACCTGAAGCTGGGCTCATCATTTCGACCAAAGGAGGTGTGAGCTTCGCAGCATGATGACCATCCCTGGCGCTTACTTGTTAATACAGCCATGTTAAGGAGGTCTTTGAGCATGGGGCTATGGCCAACTGGTGCTGCGTTCCCAAGCGCCATTTCTAAAGAATCGGGATTGCAAAGCCAACGGTGCATCGTGTCAATGTTAGTTCCGAAGGTCAGCTGTGTAGCGTCCTCACTAGTTCCCAGCGACTTAACGTCTGTAATATGTGTCAGTGGAATTTGACGCTTACATCGTTTCACGCGTACATACAAGATTTGAGCAGAGCTCGGCCAAGATACCACTGAATGGCAACAATCTGTTGCATCTCCCAGGGAGCGAAAAGCTTGCGCAATAGATGTTCCACATGTGTCCTCGGAAACTGGCATGAATTGTGTATCCTCTCACAGAGGTTTGCCAACACATCGTACAGGTATAATGCTCTCTGCACTCGCTCGTGTTCGGAGTTAGATGACGTAAAACCTTGGAATGCTGGGAAGTTTGTCGTAGGGTAATTGGTCCCTACAAGCAGCTCGCAAAGCTCCATGGTCCTCTTGTGACGTTGTGATATGCGGGCTACAGCTCGCCCTGGGAGTGGTCTCTGCTCAGCTACTCTACGAGCTTCATGAACTAGCTCGAGCCATGTCTCTGGCTTAGGGGCCTCAAGGGTCCGGCTTCCGTTCGAAGACCTAGCTCCGTGAGCCATCAAGTAGCTCACGACCGCGTGCACGTAGGTTTCGGATGCCAGCTCGTTCCTTAGAACTCTTGTCGAGAGCGAGCTCTCGTACCCAATAATCACGCTGTAGAAGATTCGATGAGCGCGTAAAGCGTTGCTCAGGGACTCAACATCAGGCAAATGTTGCAAGATATCGAGGATAATTTCTGCGGGGAGGTCAATTATGCATTTGCGCTGAGGTAGCGGATGCTCCATTGCCATTGTACCCGTTTCTTGCCCTGTACTGTAGGTGTACTGTATGCTTTCGAATAGCTTTGTGCCATCGATAGGTGATGTTTAGGGAATGGAGGGTACATGCTATAAAATATCGCGCTTTTTACGTACAGAAGCGCACACAGGTGGGAGGAGTCGGATCTAGCGACTTTTCTCCTGTGTCACGGAAGGTTTAGGAGCCCATTCAGGCGTCGGTCGCGATGACGAGCCTCATACTAAGATCTAAGGCCAAATTCGGCTTCCATTTTCGATTGTATGAGCAGCACGGGGGCGATATGTATGTATGTACACCGGTTGTCGACGCTTGGATGTGCACAGCAGAGGCATATGTCCACCATTGATATTCACTAAAACAGAATGAAGGCAATGAAAGAACAAGCTGAACTACCCAGGTCAGTCCAACGAAGCCAAGACAAGAAACGCATTCGGAGCAAGTGTCGAAATGCTCTAGCAGCCCATATAGGTATGATGGATTGGAAAAGAGCTTCGCCTTCGGTGCTAATGTGTTGAAGAACTCCAGACAGGGACGCGAGTCGGCCCGTCAAGAGTACGACTCGTTACGGATGGAAGGGACCCGTACAAATGGCAATATCCTCAAGAATTATCGAGTCTATTCTCTAAACACCTCAGCAGGCATAGCATCTTGTCTTGGAAGTATCTCTACGAAAACGTTGGGCGGACTTTCCAGGCTGTGCCCAGGCGTACAATAGATCGTGTTGTTCCACATGCAATCAAACCCACAAAGCAATCGCAGTCTACCCAGGAAACTGCAGACCAGAAATTCGTCGAAGCCAGTTGCAACCCCGAGAAACTGGTCCAAGGCGCAACAAACGTCTCTTATTTGATCAACGAGCTTGCATATCTCAACGAACAATGCGAATCATTGACGCAACAGTTGCAGCGGACTTTAGAGAAAATAAACCACCAAGACCTCTATTTAGCGCAATGCATTCAATTTCTGAATCAAATCACTCCGCCAATGATCGATTTCCAACAAAGCATAGCTGGACCATGGATGTATCAGGATTCAAACTGATGCGACGGGCCGGGTCATCATACCCCTTTTTCTTAGCCTGGACAAAAGTTGGATCTAGACAGGTAGGGAGCCAAGACGCATGGTCAGTCCCACCTGCGAATGGATATGCCATGCGGTTCAGCCAACTCTTGGGTTGAAGGGTCAAAAAAGTACTATGACAGAAGTAAACGGCGGCAAGCTAGCTTCTACTGTATGTATTAGAACTTGTTACAATTGTCATTTTCATCGCATGCGACGCAGGGTAGTGCTACAAAGCCTAGTATTGCTGCGAGAATGCTGCTGGAAGTGGACACCAGTGCACGGACCACAACGTCTGTTCACAGACGTTGTGGCCCGTGCACCAAGTCCTCTAGGGTAGCTTGAACGAAGTTGAATTCGAAGTTAAAATATCACTATGAGGTGGGGGTGGGCTCCAAAAACCGCTGTGGTTGGCGCCATGAAACTGGAGCTATACAGCCGGTTCCGCAGAAGTCGCAAAACTCGTATGTGTAATACTTACACTAATGTGTGCTGTGCGGATTGAATGTCCACATTCGCTTGAAATTGACGATGCAATCAAGACCCGGAGCCAGCCTTATCGAGAATTCTTGCCCCATGCCTCAGCTTCCAGATCGTAATGTATTGATACCGCCGGTATGGAACAAGATCTTCAAGGAGGACTCAAAGTGGTTGAGGGAAATGGAAGAGCTGCAAAGCCTCAAGCCCAAGATCTTGCCCACTCTCATCGGATGGAGGCTCAGAGACGTGCTTCGGGCTGACAGAAAACCTCACCTTGTGTTATCGGCCGGGACCAGCAGCTTCACCAGCAAATTCCGATCGCTCAGTAGCCGCGGGCATGGGGACAAAGACACGTACCTCGTGCTGCTCGTACACGACTGGAGCGGCGAGCTCCAATATTCCGCTGGTACCCTTCTCGAATCTTTGAGAAGTTTTCGGTTCGTTAGTGAATGGGATGTTCGTATTGTTGGGTCAGAAATCACGCTCAACATCGCTGAATGCCTGGGGGGATACTCAGATAAGGCACGGGGATGGCTGCGTGTCAGTGATCCGAGCAGAGTCTTTACCCGCAAACGTGGCCAGATGCATACTTCTCTCCTCTACTACGGAGAAGACTCAATACGAGATATCGGGCCAGAAGACATCGGAGGGATAGAGGGCCGGTCTACAGCAGGAAAAAGAGCAGTCAAAGATATATGCTCTGTAAAATTGCGGCTTGGAGATGGTAAACCAGCGTATAGGGTTCTTGAAGGTGAGAAGAGTAATACTCGACTAAGGGACATCGTAACGGAGGACGAGTACGGCTATTCTTGGGTGACACACTGGAGAGAAGTGAAATCGGGATGGAGAGAGTGGTAGACATATTATAGCTATACTTCGCTTTTGAGATAGATAGCTGGGTCTCCCAATATGCCAGACGCGAAATGATAGGCCTTCAGATTAAGATATAACAAATTGGGTCAGGGCGACTATATAGTCTCGAGCAGGGAGTTTACAGAACTTTGTCCTATTAATTTCTTAAAATCTTGATTTAAATCGAGCTGAGATTGGTTGTCGCGGTCAGAGTCGGACTAACTGGCGGAGAAATGCCTGGTGACCAGCCATACCAATCATGGGCGGATGTAACGTCTAAATCTGAACCAGAATTGTAGGTAGAATCATCTTCAGATGTGTCCTGCTCATCATTTGGGTCAAATTCCGAGCCAGAAGATGATGTGTGTTGTAGCCCGCCTTCCAGCTCGTACGCGGCAGGTAACGGAGTCGGCTGCCGAGGCATAAGGCGTGGTGACTGGCTCTCTTGTATAGGTGTCGCTGGCCTTCCTTGGACGAGAATAAGTCTCCAGATCCCGGAACCATAACCGCCGGTGTTGCAGTCGCACGGCCCGTAGAGCGGATCTTCATTTTCGTTTAACTTAGCGGTGAGACAGCGGCGATGTACTGAATGGTTTCCGCAGGCTTTCTTGATGAGGTTTTCGCCACGGGCGAAGTTCATTTCGCATACATTGCACTTTCTCATAGACTCGGGTAGTTTCTTTAGAAACCACGGCGTTGCAACTAGAGGGAAGACTTCATTCGGGTCGTTGAAGAGCCTTTGCCGCTGCAGCTGCTCCCAAGCGTCGTCGATAGGTACACCATTCTGGTCCAGCTGCCTGAGAGCTTCTTGGCGCCATTCCTCTGGCATATCATTGACCAGCTGCGCAATATTGGTGTCAATTCGCCTCAGATTAAATTCGTCCCGTACCGCCTCCCATCGCTTCTTTGTCATGAACGACATGAAAGTCTTCATCCTTTGCTCTTGCTCAAAGACTGTGCTTCCTGGAACCTCTTTATTGGAAGACGACATTGCTCATAAACAGTCGAGAGAGTACTATGTACTACTGTGTAAGCGTCTCACGTCTAGATAAAAATACAGAGAGGGTCAATGCCGAGCGTATATATATCGTTGACGAGGCCATGGTCGAACTGTCAGGCCCAATTGAAGCCAAAACCAAGTAGATAGGAGTGGGAGAAACAGCTGAGCCGGAAGTGGCGGCGCCTGTGAGGCAGACTTTGGCCTAGCAGCCGCAGCACAGCCCTCTAGCCTAAATACGCGGATCCTAGCCTGTAGATTTGCTCTGCCTGGCCGTATGGAGGCCTCTGACTGCGTCAGATCATGTACCTAGGCTCAATTCACAGCCCCCTCAAGGCTACCACCCTGCGAAGCGGGAGCAGGTGACGCCCAATGATGACAGGTGGGACGAAGGGTCAAGAGACGGATAAAAACAGGCTTCGCTCGCACGTTGTTATTTTTCAACAATACATACACACAAATGCAACTAGACGTTGCATTCCTACGATCAAGCGGAAACACATTTAGCTGTCTTGAATGGCAGGCTAAGGTAAGTGCTTGTTTATATAGTTAGAGCCTATTTCCCGATTTGCTTGGCTATAGCTGACCTCCTTTGACCGGTGAAGTATATAGCCTTAGACTATTGTGTATAAGCAAAATTGTCTCCGAGACTAGATGGGTAGGCGGAATGTCTTTACCTGGTGGCGGACGAGGGACGACGTTCAGCAGAAAATGGATAAGCTATGCCGGAGGTTCCTACTCCAGCATGGCCACGTCTATCGATGGATCAAGTGCTCAGCACAACTGACTCTGAATTACGAATTCGGTCAGGAGCCGGAAGAGGCTCTCCTAGAATTTGACGCGTTGCTGAATGGAATGTGTTATCAGGTTGGCGTGACCAGTAGCCACATAGCATGGTTTCGGAAAACGAGCACCTTGTATGTGGCTTGCCCTTCTAGCTCCTGGTCAAACACATATTCAGATATATTATCGGGGAAGGATACGCCTCCACCTGCGTATAGCGCTTAGCTTAGTTACTAGCTGTCAATAACTCCCAAAGGCAGATTCACAATGGCTGTAACATGCGTGCTGCTGAATGCTGCCGGATCCAGCTGTTTCTCACACAAAACAGATGGCAGCGGCCGGCAATGGGAGCGACTGAATCGTCCGCGTGCCCTTCTCCGCCGTTCGAGCATCCCATAAGAAGTCAGGTGAAAGTCGGGACGCAATTCCACTCTAGGAATTGGCGTTGCTGCGTGTTGTACGTACTACAAGAATAATGGCCCTACTTTTTGATCCGGTTCGCTGCCAAACCAGTAGATCTGCCAAGCGACCTACCACCACCACTACTACTACCTCGCGGAATGGCAAATTCAAGGCATACTAGTTCTAAATTTACTGTACCATCATCACAGTTACTGACTCCATTGCCCTCTTAGACACATCGGCACAAAGAGGAAGGCGTTATTATTCTATACATGTAATTGAGTAGCGACTGCGATACATTGCCTTAGCGAAAAGCCATAGACTGGCAGCATCAGTACTTGCAAGGCTTCTGCCCGCTACCCATTTGGAGGCCCGTCTGTCGAATCAAACCTTGCTTATCGTCCTCCGTCGGATATGGATTTTGCAGATGCGCCGCGAACCGTGCACGTACAGTAGCGTTTTTCTCGTTCTTTGCGCGCTTTCTAGAGAACCACTTAGAGATTTGATCTAATCTAGGCATTAGAGAGCAAGTCAAGTCAGGGTCCAGTCATTTTATAATAAAATAACCTACACCTTTGGAGGCCCGTCTGTTGAATCAAATCTTGCATATCGCCTTTCGTCGGATATGGATCTTGCAGATGCGCGTCGAACCATGCCCGTAGCGCTTCACTCGCCTCATTCCAGAACATTGTCTTTTTCCGGGGCCTTGCGCTGCCAGTGCGTTGACGCTCTCTAATGAACCAATTATAGATTTGATCTAATCTAGGCATTAGAGCAAGTCAAGTCAGGGTCCAGTCACTTTATAATGAGATAACATACCTGTTGCGAGGCGCGTTTGTCGATTCAAATCTTGCATATCGTCCTTCGTCGGATATGGATCTTGCAGATGCGCGTCGAACCATGCCCGTAGCTTTTCAGTTGAGTTTTTCGGGAACCTTGCCAGGCGTTTTCGTAGCTTCGCATCCTTCTCCCGATGTCGTTTGTTCCATTTGGGTGAGCAAACAGGCGATGGCAGCACGCCTTGGACCGCCGTGTTTGGGGACTTCTCGATGGCGGAAGCCTCATCAATCGGCCTGTCTGGCAATGGGGGATGAGTTCCAGCAAGCATTTGCCGAATAGGCGGTAGGGTAATGGCCTTAAACGGTGGTGTGGTCATTTTGAGGATAGACATCTTGGGTTGCTAGGCCGATATTTGTCGCCAATTGCGATGTATTAATGTCCACGGACCAGCTCTGAGTCGAGCCACGCAGTATAGCGGATGTGCAACATCCTCGACAGACGGGAAACGGGATACAGCGCATACGGGACGTGGGACGCCTACGGCTGTGAAGCCATGCATCCGCGGAGCCATGCCAACCCTGACCGTAATATAAGGTGGGGCGACTAATTTGCGATAGGATCGCTTGAACTCGGCCACCGTGCCTCCTGCATGGTCGGGTCCGACCGTCGACCAGGGTACATGTACGCACGCGGCACGACCATGACCCGATCCCCTGTGGCAAACCACCAGGCGGCAGCGCAGTATCAGGCTTTCGAAGCCCGCTGTAGCCGCCCGCACCCCTGCCGGCGAGGTGGTCGGGCTGGTGTTAAACCACTTGATACGCGGTGGTGATGTACATATGACTCGTCGTCTCGCTCTTGTCAAAGTTTCCCTGCTGTACTCCCTACCAAAGCCGGACTTCACCATGGCATTGAATTTTGGCGGGCATCTAGGTGAGGCGGGCAACCTGGTGGAACAGCAACATAGCCTTCAGGGTGAACATGAATGGCAGCTCATCCTGCGACAAGAGCCTAAAATGGCCGAAGTGGGCTTTGGCGAAGGGAGAGGTTCGTTCTGCCTTTTACGGCTGCTCAATAAAGCTCAACCAAAGAGTGTTGCCCTTTTGCTGACCAGGTCAGGGACGATCGACCCGCCTCCCATCGTGCAGTTGTGCGACGGAAATTTTAATGGCAGTAAGTGAAAAGAAGAACTACATACTTGGTCTGAAGCTACATAGGATGCCTGATTAATGCTGTCCTTCAGGTTCCAACGTTTTTATGTCAGCAAATCTTGTTTCGGAGACTTACAACGAAGGAGAAGAAGTACTTTCAGACTGCCTGACCGGTTTGCTCGCCTCGTCGGTTTACCAACTCAAGGACACGGATAACGTCCAGGGTTGGTTCTTTGTTTTTGACAACCTCTCGGTCCGGAGGGAAGGCAGGTTCCGCCTGCTGTTTACACTTTGCGAGACGGAGAGCCAAGTTTGCAAGTACCTATCGCAGATTGTAACGAGCGTCTTTACGGTTTGCCCGAGCAAATTCTTCACTGGGTTGGCAGATTCGACGTCCTTGACGTTGAAGTTTAGTCAACAGGGCGTTAACGTCTAAGTTCTCATGGGCCGCGCATCGAGAAAGCAACAAAGGGGGGGCATCAACGACTCGCCTCAAGATGTAATATTTGTCAATGGCCGTGGCAATAGCAATGACACCAGCACAATCATCTGTTACCCTTTGAACGGACCCGATAGGAAGCACTCACAGACGATAACGACCACAAACCTTGCGCCTGACGTAGTCAAGCATAACAGAGCAATGTCAGTCAAGACCACCCCCAAGCGTCTCAAGAAAGCCACCGGTGCTGCAATCCAAACCAAAGCCAAGAACTGCAATAATTTCGCAAAAGCAAAAGTCAAGAAAGGACACGCCAAAATTCGCGCGACAATTCGAGAAAGGGCAACGGCAGCTGGCACCAACATTGAAGCTGACGATACGCAGCGACTGAACGAGTTGGGGCAGCGCCAGGAGACCTCACGGGTTAAGGCTGGCGCAGAGGAAACCAAGTATTACGATGGCGTTGAGTTCAAGTACCAATCTAACGGACCGTTCATTGGCAAGCTTGCCTCGGCAGGGACCACCATTATAATCGACGACGTGAAATTCGTTGAATACCGTGTCCTCGCTAGGCCTTCATTCTTTTGATCTGCACTAACGGGCCACTTCTGGCACAGAGGCGAGGGCATGGACGGACTGGTACTGGCGAAGGAATATGGAGGAAGCCAGAAATGATAGATGTAGTACGTTACGATACATAAAGTACAGTTAAACACAAGCTTGACCACTGCAAGTATGTACCTATCAATAGGGATGAGTATGTACGCCCAATATCGCTGACTTAAGTGTATTCATAATCATTCTAGATTGGGACTTTGCCATTCCAGACATCTTCGTATGATCGAAAAACGCCATAACAATCCCATCGTGAGAATGGGGTGCAAAGGCCACAGGTAACGACACGCGTCGTTAACCTTGAGCATGCAGTGCACTTGAAATGCTTGGTGCAATAGTTGCGGTGCATTGTTGTGCTTTCATCGAAGTCTTTCTCGCAATTTGAACATAGTCTCTCGATAGGGTCCAGGCTTGCTAGGAAATCCGAAGTTGCCACACAAGGAAACAAGCCCAGTGGGTCGTATGTATTTCTTCCTTTGGAAAGTATTGTAATATTCTCGATGACTTGCCGGCTTGTTTCTGGCATTCGATTTGAGAGCCAACTGAAAGCCTTGCTGCGACTTGGTTCCGAGGAATCATAGATCCCGAGGGAGAGACAGGCAACGCTTATGCGCTTCAGCTCTTGTAGCTTTGCGATATAACGCGGACCTCCTTCGATAAAATCCTTTTCGTCATTCAGCCAAGCACGCATCATCAGTCGAGCGTTTAGAGCTTTGAAATCGTCGATCCAGCATTGGCGTTGGTAAACTCCCTTTCTCTCCTCTTGAAGCTTGTAAAAGTCCCTTAGGTCCTTTGCCCAGTCTAGCAACTCGGTCGAACGTGTGATGCTTACTATACCGTGTGACATAGCTAAAAGAAAATGAAATCCGGCACCACGCGCTTTCACGGTGGCGAAGGGCGGCGAAGAAACATATAGTATTATCAAAAGGCCTGGGTTGGATGTGCTTGAGACTGTCCTCTTCGCCGAAACAAGCGCTTAATGATCAAAGCGGCTTCTCCTCAGAGATGGCACCATAACTAGTGCCACTGCAGTAAGTAAGACCGATGCTCAAAGAAAAACTCCTTGTGCATACATGCATACATCTTCTTCGTCTTCCTTACTCGGGCGTACCGAAACATTAATCCAGCCAAGATGCGGCCTTCCGTGCAGACAGCCAAATATGAGAAACGACCCAGCGATCAACAGATCAGTGGCTGCTCTGGATCAGAGGCCTACGCCTTAGGCGAAATATCTACAAATGTATACATGGCAACAAACCCAAGGCAAGACGTCGCGGACTGGCAGTGGAAAGGGACAATTGCTGTGATCTGTCTCACCAGCATGATCAGTGGCAAGTTGCTAGCTTCCCTGCCATCATCGACGTCTGAGAATTGACAAAGCATTAGGATATGATGTGAGCAACGTTGCCACCATCCAAATTCGCCTGTACGAGGATCTTGGACATATTGAACTTCTGGAGTGGATCAGTATGTCCTTCTCACTGGCCGTCTTCGCTTCCTTGTCCCTAGCGCGGAAGATTGTATATTGCTTTAACCTGCGCTGGATCTACCTGGGTCACCTGGTGGTGGTCTTCGTGGGTTCCGCCCTTGCAGGTGTAGCGCCGAATATGGCGACAGTCATTATCGGGCGAAGCATCATGGGCGTTGGTGGCGCGGTAATCCTTCAGATGTATGTCGAAAAGCCGCCTGCCTGGGCCGATACTAACGTTTCACGCAGCAACATGTCTTATCTGGCCGAGTTTGCGACAGCGGTAGAGACACCGAGACTAGTCGCGTGCTCCAGCGCTTCATGGGCTATCGGTCTAGCATTGGGTGGGCCGATAGGTAGTGCGTTTGCCGAGAGATCAACCTGGCGGTGGGCATTCTACCTTAACCTTCCTCTAGTTGCCGCTGCGTTTTTCCTATCCACCGCATGTGCCCCAAACCACCTCCTCTTCGACCCAGATACGCCACTACTTATACGACTAAAGCGCATAGACCCGGTCGGCATTGCGCTCAATGTTATCGTCCCAGAATTATTTGCCGTCGCTGCTACTTTCTCAGGCCCGGTATGGGAATGGCAGTCGCAGTGGTCCATTGGCTCGTGGATTTTGTTCGGGGGGACCCTCATGCTTTGGGCCGCACAGCAATATTTCTGCGCCTTTACGAGGAGGCATGAGCGAGCCCTCCCTCTCCATATGCTATCGCGCCTCGACCTACTACCGATATGGATTGCATCCGCTTGCGCGGGTGCGGCCTATGCTATTACACTTATTTATACGCCCTTATTCTTTGCCTTCGCCCGGGGCACCGACGCGCTTCGCCAATCCGTACTACTTCTACCGTTTACCATACCGTTCATTGTGACTCTCTTGCTCACCGGAACCCTGCTGCCCATAGTCAAGAGGCACAAACCGTTCTACATTGCTGGTGGCGTCTTTACAGTGGCCAGCTCGGCGGCAATGGTCGCCACTCTTGCCGACAAGGCAAGCTCGGAAGCGCGGATCATGGGCCTTGAGGCGCTTATCGGCATCGGTTTGGGTATGCATTTCCAGCACGGGGTCGGCATTTGCAACGTTATCAACAAGGAAAGACAGCGGAGCGTCCGAATCGATGGCGTTGCGCTCTGCAATCTGGCTCAGTACGGAGGAATTGCCGCCACCCTTGCCATTGCTGGCTCCGTGTTCCAAAATGTTGGCTTCTCGCTACTTGAAAAAGCCGTCGGGTCGGCTAACATTTCGAAGCTGGAGATCCGTGAGGCGCTCTCTGGCGTGCCTTCAACTACCTGGGAACCGGGGCTGTTACAGCAAGCCGTGAAAGCAGTTGCCAAAGTTATTTCCCAAGAGTTCTACATTGCGGTCACGGCAGGAGGTCTGTGTCTGATGTGCGGGCTTCTGATGACCTCGGAAAGGTTGGAATATATAAATACCGGCGCCGGGAAAGACGAGGACAGAATTATCCCATGCAGAAGGAAGTAGCAGCGCCTAGTGCGCAAGTGAATCTCCTCCCTTCGCATCCGACGGATAGCGGTCAGCAGTGACGAACGGGGCAATTGGCACACAAGTAAGTTGACGGGAAGGGGGACGGACAGCAAAAAGACCGCCCTCTGGGCTGGTGAGCCATGGGCAACTCGAGGACAGTCGTCGCTATTTCGGACTGGAAAGTGTTCAACATCGTCGATTAATATGACTTCTATTTCCGTCGGCTATGGCCTGCTGCCCCTCGCTTCATCGATCGAATCCCCCATCTTTCGAGATTGTTGCTAAGGTCGGGGAAAAACCAGGGGCGGGCCATGAAGTGCACGGGCGTGCGGCACAGGCAAGAAGCGATTGGATGTGACTGATTGAGCGGCTCGATGTGGCAGAGCCCGGAGGGACCGGGGCTGCCGCAATTGTCCCACCCGTCGCCGTCAGCGGGAAGACCCACGCTAAATCCTGGACAGGGTGGAAGTTTGGCCCCGGGGGGTGAAGAAGGGGGGGTGAAGAAGGGGCGGGGCTCGCCCCGTCCACTCCCCGACGGTAGGCAAGAATCGATTGGATGGGACTGATTGTTGGCCTACTTGAGCGGCTCGATGCGGCAGAGACCGAAGGGACGGAGGGGAACCCGTCAACGTCTACGGAGTACAAGTACCTAGGTACGTACAGCTGGATGCATTGTCCTCCGGGGAGCGGGAAGACCCATGCTAAATCCAGGACAGGGGGTGGACCTACTTGGCCAGGGCGTGCATCTGGCTCCACTCCCCGACTTCCGCGGGTTCCCCCACTGGAACCTGAGTGACGAGGACACAGGGGCCCGTCCCGTACGAGTATATCATCCGTTACCGGTCTCTCTGCTCCAACATGCCGGCTCATGATCTCTAGGCTTGCTGCAACCTGATCAGCGCACGGAAGGTACGTACATCAGATGCTCGGCAGGATATGATACTAATTGTGTATAGATGCTTCATATGGCATGGCTATCCAATTGTCTAGGTAGACGAAAATTGAGACGAGACTGCGAGTGTATTCCGCAGACTGCCGCAGACATGGTGGATGGTTGCGCATCCCAGAAGCAACACGCATCCCAGACGCAACACATTTTCGTTCGCTCGCAGCGCCCTGACCGAAGCCCTCAACCGTGGCCAGCGCAGTAGGTCGGTCTCTGGTCACTACTGATGCGTTCTGACTCTTTATAGACACTTAAGCCGACTCGTCTTTCAACCTATGGACTGGAAATACGATTTTGCCTTCATGAAAGAGGCTTCATATACATACACTGCCGTCATCATACCAGACTTGCTTGACACTGAAGATATGCACATTATCGCAAGAGACATGCCAGCCAAATTGAGCGACGCGGGATTCGCCTTGGTTTGCTGCAGCGCCGAAGCCGTTCCGTATATGTGGCGCGAATTGAGTATCGCCGGTTTTTGTGTTGGAACAAGGCCGGCTCGCTACTTCTTCACGGACTATGTCGGTCTTAGGTAAGCCTCTACAACATTTCCTCCCGTGTTGTGGTATTTTCTGATTAACCTTCAGTGAAATTGTTATTGGACGCAAAAGGGTCGCATCGCCAGAGGGAAACCTTTGCCCCAGGGCTGTGGGACCTAGTCGCCCAGTGACGCAGAGTAGCAATTTTGAACTCGTCCCCAGGCCCCACTAGATGGTGATGATGCTTCCCTGGGTGTGTTATTGTTTTGGCTGCTGCGTGTTTTGTCTGTAATTCGGAGGAACATTCACAAGTCGACGTCTGCCTCTTTCAGGAATAATCAATGGCGCTTCAAATGCCAGGACATGATGCTGTTCAGAACAAGCCTAAACTCAACCTCGGTCGGAACCATGGCAAGCCTATAGACGGGACGTACGTCCAGAGGAATCATTTTGGCGAAAGGTACATACATACATACTGCTACAAACAGCCATAGTAAAATAAGAAGATCCAATTCTTGCCCTTTTCTGCCTTTGCGATTAACCGCGTTAATATGTATGTATTGGCGACCCCTTCAAGGAGTATCTTGGTCAAGCCAGAGGCGTCTTGCCTTTGTAATCAGCCTTGTTAATATCGGAGCCATGGTAAAGCAGCAGCTTGATTAGCGCCACGTGCTGCTCTTTAGCTATGAACGTATCTTTGGCTATCAGGTTCAGTGGTCTTGCCTTTGTCATCAACCGCGTGCCCCTTATAAGCATTCGTAGAGGGGCGACAATGTTGCAAGCAAAATCAGAAAACCAAACCACGGATATGGCTCTGAAGTGCTATCAGCAACGCCTTGCTATATCTACATAAAGCCATAATAGCTTTCACTTGAACTTTCTGAATCTCCAGATTTCGCGTGATCGAGTATGACTCTCGTACAGCACATACAACAAGCTCCAACCTCTATTTGATCCCAATGCCCATGCATATGCAAGCCCATTGTGGGAGGCAGGCCGATTTCGACCTTGGTCAACGTCTGCAGCGCTATGGACTCTACAAACGACCAACGGAGTGCGGATAGTGCGCAAGGGAGCTATCAACAGCTACTTACATCTTTGTCCGAGCATATGATACCTGGGGACAGGGACATTGGTCGTTGGATATATTCGTCTTATGACGCGGGGCTTTCTCGGGTCCTCAACCTCCACGCCGTGGTTGTTTCATCACTGAACGCTTCGCTGCGCCACGCAAAACCTTGGAATTGGAATAACCGCAGAGCACTGACGGCCGTTGCGGTTAATTTATTCAGGATCACGGGATCGAATGCTTCGGCTCCTGCCCTCTGTCTCGCCGCTACCTTGGCTGTGTCATTGGTGTGCTGGATGTGGCGCCAGACCTGGTTTTGGATGTGGTGGCATATCACCCTGTAAGAGTGAGCCAGCTCTTGAGTTTCCTTGGGACTAAACTTGCTTCAGTTTTGCCATATTCAACACCTCAATCGGGCTCAAGACCACAATGAAGGCCATGAACGGGCTGATCGCCCTGGGGAATATAATATTGGCGTTGGGAAACTGGCTGCTTTACCCTCTGCTAGTATTTCTGTTGTATGAAAAGGCCCGATCACGGACGAAAAGGCTCCTTGAATGATACATATAGTAAAGCAACTGCATGTACTATACATACGGCTGAAATTATTATTACGAAGATAGAGTTGATCCAATAAACATGGGCCAGGCAGGTTATGTATCTCATGCGAAAATGCTGGCGGCCTCCTAGCTACTACAAAATCGCGACAAATGCTGCCCCAAATTCCTGATTCAACTTCAAAGCGAAACGTAGCGAGAATTCTGTAATTCATCTGCTTTGCACTATAGTGCTACTTACAACGTAATGTATATAGTGAGAAAACAGCCCGGTTAGAGTTACGGCGTCCATAACATCTCTGCCGGAACTTGCGCAAAGCGTGTGCTGCACTTCCTTAGTTTATGCGAGTGAATGGATGCGCCATACTAGGCTGTCGCAAGGGCCGTAGTTATAGCGTGGGAGAATGCCGCGTCATTGCAAATTAATCCCTCTCGCGTCATTAATCTGAAGCTCTTCCTACAGTATCATGGCATCGTTACAGTCGTTTGAATTGCCGGAGCAAACTCAGTACTTCCTCACAATCTTGCAAGCGTACAGCTCACGGATCAATAAACATCAAGATACAGCCCGGACTTTGTCTGAAGACCACCGCAAATTACAAGAAGCACTGGACGATCTTCAAAAACAACAAAAAGACAGAACCTCTCGGCTGGAGATGCAACAAAAATTGATTCGCTGTCAAGACGAGCACATAATTTTATTAGAGAGCGTTCGTTCCAAGTCAGAACTTCAGCAGCCACTTAGCAGCTGGAAACTCCCTTCGCCGTCTGCCACGGACTGGCAGGTCGAAGGGTTGACGACTGGCTCAAATTCACTGTCAAATGGCACTCCAACTACACTTGACGGGTTAGGGACTCCTTATCCAAAGAGACGGAGGCTAGAACCGACCACCGCATTGGAGGAGTGGGATAGAGCTACGTTTTGATTCAAATTGTGATGTTCAGTATTGAGCTTTGGTATCCGTCGTCATACTATTACAGAGGTTCAGTCTATTCATTGCGTGTATCCTTGTGTCGCAAGGCCGACCACAGGCTAGGATGTTCAATTGCATAAAAAATGCGTAGATCAACCGTGGTATGATCTACATAGACCGACTTGTCAACATGAACTGACCTTTATCACTGCCCTATCCGACTCTAAAACAAAGGACTTTTAGCATGAGGGTTGCGGTCATTGGTGGGGGTCCCTCGGGGCTTGCGACGTTGAAGTATCTTATTCAAGCTCATCAATATAGCTATTCTATCTGTTCTTGTCTCTTTGAACTTGTCAGGCCTTTCCTGGCCCGCCTCCGCTTCTATATGACCAAGATCACTCGTCTACGCTGTACAGAGAATGCGTTTGATATCTCATACTCTAGGCAAAGGGCGAGCAAGCAGAGGCAGGGGTAGTCGGGATTAAGCGCCTTGGCGAGTGCCTTAATAAGGAACGATGGGGTCTGGCTCTCGCACCGGGCCAAAGCAGGTTGCCCCATTTGGAATGTGGCAATCATCGTAATTGGCGCAGCTCTTCACCAACTGTGGCGAGCCGAGGTACTCACACATACAAGTACGAGTAGGCTCATTCTTCGGCCATAGTGGAGCCAATTTTGGCGGATTTGCTCGCAAAATTTTCCTGTACGACGCCAGTTCCTGCTCCACTACGCAGTACGCCTGGCCACCCTGGCCCTTGACTCTTGCCGCCGGCCTTCCTCGTACAATACGAGCCCAACCAGAGGTTTGACAAATAAAGGCGGCGGCTACGAACACGGTCAGAGAGGCGTTCTCACCAGCGGCAGAGATATTGAAGGAAGAAGAAAAGAGAGGGCAGAGAGAAGGGGGCAGAGGCCACCTTTATAGAGGTGGGCCGGCAGGTGCACGCAAATCTCGGAAACAATTTGATGTTAACAAGGCTGTAAGACTAGGTGAGTCGTGATGTAGCTACATACGTAAGTATTGAGCTTTGGTATCAAGGCCGAGTTCAGGCTAGGATCTTCAATTGCATAAAGAATGCGTAAACCAACCGTGGCATGATCCTGACACAAGTTCTCGCCGCCTCTGGCTGTTTGTGGCATATAGCCGAAGCTCGAAGTCTCCGTACGTTTTATCTTCCTATGTATGCATCAGTATGGCAGGCCGCCGATGCGCATACAACTAACGTGTCCGTCCGACCCTCAAACAAAGGCCTTTAGCATGAGGGTTGCGGTCATTGGTGGGGGTCCCTCGGGGCTTGCGACATTGAAGTATCTTATTCAAGCTCATCAAATACTGAATTGCGAACCAGTCCACGCACGACTTTTTGAGTACCAGCCAACAATCGGTGGCGCGTTCGCTACCCGGACATATGAAGAAGCAGAGGTTAGACTTTTGTCTGTCAAATAATAACCGCCTCTAAATTCATGATAGCTCGTATCGTCAAGGCAACTTACTACTTTTTCAGACTTTAGATCATCGATCCGCGATGACTTCCTTACGGCCAATCAGTATGTCGAGTACCTTAACAAATACGCCTCACATTTCAATCTATGGCCACATATCAGTCTGAAGACGAGGGTTACCGCCGTTAAACGAAAGGCTAGCGGTGGGCATCAGATATTTTACCTTGCAGAAGATGGTAAATTGCAACAACACTGGGAGTGTGATGCCGTGGCGATCTGCTCAGGACTACACATCGAACCAAACGTCCCACGGATTCAAGGGATTGAAAACGTGCAGCTGGTGATGCATTCATCTCAGTTCAAATCTCGGAAACAATTTGATGTTGACAAGACTGTGTTAATTATAGGCAGCGGAGAGACAGGAGCAGATATCGCCTATCTAGCCGTAACCTCGAAGACTAGGCGAGTCGTGATGTGTCACAGAGATGGCGTCCATTTCGCCCCCAAGGTAAGCAGTCTGTCGTATTAACAATAGACCTTAGAGCTAATGACCATTTAGAGGAACCCTGGGCCGATTGTGCTTCCTATTCTTGGAAGGAAGCCAGATCCCGCAGAGCCGGGTATACCTATCGATGTTAGTCGCGCAAATCTTTTCGACACGACCTACGTCCATCCTATCCTTCGAAATCATATGATACTCTGGGATTACTACTATTATTACGTTAAAATACTCCTTTGGCTATGCTCTGGTACAACTGCGGGTATGGACCAATGGATTGGGGAGATCAGCCGCGAAAGACACCACCCATCAAAGAGTGAGTCGCTGCGGCGGGTCTATTCGCTCAATTGCTGATGTAAAGAAGTATTTTTCAACAAATCTTCGAAGATTTGCCCTTTCATAAGCTTGCCTTACCGTCCGAAGCTCCCCGGATACGGCTTGTGGATCTACTCCCTCAGATCGGCTCTTGTTCAGACACCCGTTCCCGACACGAACGGCAAACAGGTAGACCTGGCGCCCTGGCCTGAGCGGCTCGACCGCAGGGGATTCCTTCAGTTCACCAATAACGGACGACCTGAGTACGACCGGATGAAGGATGAAAGGATAAAGCCAGACATTGTCATATTTTGCACAGGGTATAAGCAAAGCTTTCCTTTCTTTAATGCACAATATTGCGGTGGCACAATGTATCCCATACCAAGCGAGGCCAACGTTCGCGGAATATGGAAGCGTGATGAACCTACGATAGGTTTCATTGGCTTCGTGCGGCCTTCGTTCGGTGCCATACCACCTTTGGCGGAGATGCAAGCACAGCTTTGGGTTGTTAACCTTCTCGCGCCACAAAAGATACCACGGGAGTTACGTTCAGAGGACGAACATCATTATCGCCTGCATTGTCCTCCCCATGCCAGAATTACTTATGGTGTCGACCATGAGAGCTATGCGTATCAGCTCGCACTAGATATGGGTTCGGCACCCGGCGCCTGGGACATCCTAAGGCTCATGCTTCACACTTGTCAGTCCAAATGCTGGCGTCTTCCTATCATCTGGGCGCAGGGCGCACACTTCAATACAAAGTTCCGGTTGAAGGGACCTTGGAGATGGGATGGCGCGCTGAAACTTCTCATATCGGACGACTTTTGGCACACAATCACTCGACGGCCGCTGTTCTTTGGTATGGTCTTCTGCAATGTCTTCGCGATTATGAACACTGACATCGTTGTAGGTCATTTTGCCGTTTCAATCCTTCCACAGTCCATTTTTGGACCTCTCAGCTTGATATTGTACCTTTGTTGCACCGGTAATGACGCTATCAATCGATTACTGGTCGGACTTCTCCGCTTTTATACTTATATTTGTATACGGGACTAGAGACAGTTGGACGACGGAAATACCCTAAGATAGATAAGTCAGGTAGGAGCCAAAGAGATCAATTCGTACGCTGCAACGTGATATCCCAGACCATCTGACTCAATACACATAACCCTCGCTTTACAGTACATAAACAAAGTACTTTGAAGATATATAGGAGACGCCATAGGGTACAGTGAAGGGGGGGTTTACAAGCAGGTACTGAGCAGCACATCCGGGTGTGGCCTAAGGGTCTGCTTTATGTTCGAAAAAGAGCACCAACCGGCTATTTGGAAAAAGTATATATATGACATGCATAATACATATAACTTGTTCTATCTAGTATCGTACCATAACGAAGCAATGCCTTTACTACAGCTCCCGAACGATATGCTCCGTCATATTGCGATATATTTATCCCCGTACTTACGATATTCGGTAGCACCCAGCAAGCAACATAAGTATCCTTGGGCATATATCTTTAATCAAGACCCGAGGCTTACTAAACGCATTGAACAATTCTACCAAATATGGGACCATCCTTTGCAACAAGCTATATTTGCAAGCTATTGCCCCGCCATACCAGATCGACTAATTTCCTCTCTACAGCAGCGTAGCCTTACGGTAGCTGAATGGTTAGAGTCGAATCTTGTCCAAGAATTAGGGCCTGGGAAAAGAATAAACCTTTATGGTGACTCATTTATAGAGGCATTGGTTGGCTTGCAACGTATCTTTACCGCAAAATGGCGCCTCTTCGAGATCCAATTTAAGGTCAAATTAGTATGGAGCGGGTGCCAAACTACTAATAATAATACCGCCTTTACCTCGTTTCCGTATAGCCGCGAGTGCTTAGCAGAATACTATAGTACATATCCTATACAACGACTCGAAGTTAGGAATAAACTTAGGATATGGCTTCTACCTCAGAACTCTACTAAATTTCGGGTTCCCGAGCCAAATAAGCTCAACTCTACTCAGATGGCTGCTTGGTCGCTTGCTATCAGCGTCGGCACTGCTATACTTCTCGCGGCAGCTATAGGCGCACATAGCGCTCTAGCATGGGGATGGACAGTCTTGGATAACTGGGAACCCCGCCTAGCTCAGGCTATGATGATTGAAGAAGACGACATCGGCATTTACGACCACCTCCACGATACACATATGCGGCCAATGCTTCTTCAGCAGCCTGAGACCTAACCATGTACAAAACGTACATGTCGTCTATTTAGTACTGTATCGGATTGTTACTCTAAGATATAAGCCGAAAGTTGCTGAGGAAAGTACGGCTAGTTAGGGAATTTGCAATGCGTCACTAGTGGCGATGGGCATATGAGACGCCACCCACAATTGATACATTACTGTAACATACATAATTATCTTTCCCACGGCTCATTCTCTACGAAGTATAATCTCGGCATCAGAGGTCTCAGCTATCAATGGCAGATAGGAATCACAGCAGCTCTCTAGGCCAGCTTCCAAGTCTGGACGAGTTTGACAAAGGTGTTGAGGCTCTTGCTAATTCTTACGGCGGCACTGTCCCAACGCCTATTCTAAACACCGTTAGCTGCCCCGTTCGTCCCAAGCTGCAACCACCTAATCACATACACCTCTGGAAGTCCGGCTTCAACAACTCTTTTGAACCAGAAACAAATAGCGAGAAGCGGCACAGTAATCAAAAGTACACAATAGAGGAGGGCGACTTTATTATATACGCGTGGCACGACATGAGGCTATCATGGCGGCAAATCGAACAGGAATTCGCCGCCAGGTTTGGCACATTCCCAAGGCGGAGTGTACAAGGGTTACAAGCCTGGTACTACCGCATGAACCAAAGAATACCTGTATGGGACCAACATGGTTGGCTAATATTTGAAACCGAAGACGACCTAGAGCCTAGGCACCGCGGGATATCCAGCCGCGAGATATCCAGTCATAGCCAACTCATGGAGCCGTTGGGGCTGATAAAACGTTATCCTGAACGAGCTATCCAATACTCTTGGGTTAACTCCAAATTAAAGCAACATTCCCAGGACTGGGGTAAGTTTTACATCCTTACATACCTCCCTAAGAGTCTATAGGCTAATAAAAAGCCTATTAGCTACAAAGCGCGCCTTGCAGTACCGCGAGCGCCAAGAGCGGAGAAAGAGAAAAGAACGGCGGCAATTGAAGCTCCTCGATAATCTAGCACATAACTGATACGCTTTCTCATGACATGAGAGAATGAAAGTTTGCCGGGGGGCACTGCACGTAGAGGAGCGAGGCTTATTATAGCCTCTGCACGCCTATAAAATTATACTTATCATCCTACTATATTATTCGTGTAGGGCGTCATTACTCTGCGCGTAACGCTACGCATAAAACCGCCTAGTTCTATCGGTAGTTTTAAGTAAAATCCATTTGTTCTTTTTACCATTTCTACAATGTTCAATGACTATGAGTTCCTCTTCTGCGTATCTTACGTGAACTTTGAAGACTGAGGTCGATTTACCTTCCCAGTATAAAAGTCGAGTAACACCATTATGAAGTAGTCCTAGGGGATTACTTATGTCTGCGTAGGGTTCAAGAACACCGCCAACATGAAGATTAAACCCTGGAAAAGACACTTCCAGGGTTTCTCGCGATAACCTCTCAGATCGTAAGGAAGATAGGAATCGTTGCTTGGCATCTTCGTCCAAATCAAATCCTTGTTGCTTGGTTAAACCGATTGCAATTGTTCGAATCCTTTGCTGCTTTCCTTTCGTTGGTTTTTGCTCATTGTCGAGGTCAATGATATCATGCCCCATGAGAACAGGAGCGAGCCCTTTAGCCCACATTTCGTTGAGCCAAAGACTTCCAGGCTTGAATATTAAGTTCCAGGTGCGAAGGTCATTGTGGCTAGACATAAAATCGTTGTCACCGCGCTTATGCGTTCTGAGATATCTTGCTTTATCACGGAGTGACAAATGAGATGTAATAAGCAGTCGTAACTCCGCTGGTAGTTGGAGGAGGCGAGCCATGAAGAGCAGGGACTGAGCGTTTGAGAGAGTCGTAATTGTGTGTATACCGCACTGTTTAATAGCTGTGGTGAAGCAAAGTCGGCCTTATTTATTATCGTCTTTTCCTACTGAGCGGAGACAAAAGACGACCTAGAGCCTAGGAATAAAGATAGGCTATTAAAAAATTAGCTACAAACGGTGACGGAGGGACTAACCGCCAACCCCCTCCGTCTTTGTGGGATGATCAATGGCTTCTCTTTGTTCAGCTCTTTGGTGCGGCAACTCGTCAGACCTCAAATACAGGCTTCGCGGCGTTCCCGATGTAGCTTAGCGGCATTTTGGTCGGCAAGTCTACGGTACCCCTCTTGCTCCACGGTAGAATCAAGGGTAAACAACGGACCGGCCCTAACCAAAAACTCTTCTGCTATTGCGCCCCGCGTATCCAGGCCGCTCCACCCAGCGTCACAGAGGCCGTAACATCTGACTTCTTTCATCAGGACCCTGTCTTCTCGCCATACCGTCAAGGTCTGCGTTTACTCCATTTTCCTCCATCTAGCGGAGCAGCCTCAACGACTACCTCCTCCCTCCAGGTATTGTTACAGACCAAATACAACGT
The DNA here is from genome assembly GCA_024340795.1 of Tolypocladium amazonense. NCBI lineage: Eukaryota > Fungi > Ascomycota > Sordariomycetes > Hypocreales > Ophiocordycipitaceae > Tolypocladium > Tolypocladium amazonense. Next base: position 29,209 of record JALHCE010000160.1, read on the forward strand.
GAGCCCATCGAAGCCCCCGGATGATAAATCATGACCAGAAACACTAAGATCTAAAGTAGTAAAGCTCTATTATGTCGGTATGTGGTACTTAGCTGACGTCTATCCGACCCCTCTGTTCTAATAAACTCTTACCAGACAGAAGTATGGAGAGAAATAAATGGAACGACAAGGATTGAGGCGAAAGCAGGGCAAGAAGCGGAGTGGCAAGAATGCACCCGGCCAGTTTCGTTCTACACTATAGTTGACAACCAGCCAGTGGTATTTCATTCCTCAGAGAAAGCCGCGGATACGTATTCGGTCCCCAAAGACTGTGCAATATGGATATCGGATGGGAAACTGAAACTCTTATAGTAGACGCAGGACACGATTCTACGTCAGGAAGTGGGCTCTAAGGGGAGATTAGAGACACCGTAAAGAAGCTGCATTCCCACCTCACTCCCAACCCATAGCTCCACCAATACATCGTTTCCTAGTCCCAATATGTTGAACATCAAACAGGGGCGGCCTCCGCCCCAGTGTAGGCCGGTCATCATACCGTCTCGAAGACTTGGTAGCATATCAGCTATACGCTGGGTTGACTCGCGGTCGGGCGAGAAGACGCCTGTAATTTCGAGATGCGAAGCCCCGCTTAGACGAAGCCACGAGCCGTAGCCTATCACGAACACAAGGAGGATATCTCCAGGCACGGAAGGACTTGCTCCAGTCATGCAGTAGCTTAGGGACGAGGCGCCCGACCGCTCGCGCTGCCACATCTGGCTGGACGTGATGCCCTGATATATCGCATCGTCGTCGCTGAAGTGTCGAGCTATGTCCTCCCAGAGGTAGTTGTGTTGCCAAAACGTGTGGAGGTCCGAAGCAGTAACTAGACGGCACAACAGGATGGGATTTGCTGGGATCTGGCGGCCGCTCTCTCTGTGGGAGTCTGGTAAGACCTTGTTGACAAGGCGGACTGCTGACGGGTCCTGACGGGACGTGTAGTTTCGAGAAGCCCGGATAGCTGCATCAATAAAATCGTGCGCCTGGAAGTGGACTGCCGCACCTGATGCTTCGGCTGCCCGCTCTATCGACTAGTCAGCGTCTAGGCGTCTATGACTCCCACGTGTTGAGGCATACCTAGGAGAAAGGACGGGACTAGCTCGGGCGACTGCCGGGCCAGGCAGAAACGGTAAGGGCCCCAGTCGACGTCAAGCTCGTGATGGCAGGTCTGCGAGCATAGCGCGAGCACCTCCGCAACGTGTTGATCAGTCTTTTCAATAGCTCTCCACTGCGTCCAGCTAACATTTCGAGCCAGACGAAGGCTAGCGGCAAAGGAGAAGCTTCTCTTGAGGTCGGCTCGTGGCTCAATGGACTGTTTATCGCCGGCATAGCGCCACTTCGCAGTAAGGGCCACCATACGCTCCCACTTCAGTCTCTTGATCTTTGCTTTACCCTGCAATTGGTCTATTGCAGCGTTGACCAACGCGTTGTCGGCCTCCTGTACCTCCTTCTTGAGCGCTGCTTCTGTCTCTCTGAGCGCTGCTTCTGTCTTCTGCAGTCTTTCGAGTCGCTCTTGTGTATCTTGCAGTCTCGTGGACGCCAATTGCTTGAGAGGAATTGTTTGCTCCTGGTCCGACTCTGGCGCTTCTACCTCAATTGCAAGTTTCCGCTTCTTCCTCTGACTCATCCTTGCGGTTAGGGATTGGGATTATAGAGAGCAGGTCAGGAGGACTGAACAGTTTGGAAAAGAAACGTTAGTCCTGGAGGAGTGAACGACAGGGTGGCAGAGAAGAGGGGTTTGGGGAGGACTGGGCTATTGGGGGTTACTGCAGGCCATTTTGGGGAGGACTGGGCTATTGGGGCTACTGCAGGCCGGTCTGGGGAGGACTGCATGACATGAGAGAATGAAGGTTGGCCGGGGGAGTACTGCACGACAGGGGTGAGGCTGGGCGCCGATCCGCAGGACTGTACGGACGGCTGGTGATAGTACGAGTATGGTCCCCCTCCCACACCACCATTCCGTACCTTGACATACTACAGCTTCCGGTAGAGGTGCAGCGATGTGCCACTCGTCTGAGATTGCAGGCGCTCAGGGCATCTGTCGTTTTCCCATTCACAGCGACAGTGGGCCAAATGACGAGTAGACATGCGCCCGCGTTCTGTCGATTATAAGACTGGGCATTATCCCATCTTTCTCGCACTTGTTTTCATCATTCTCAAGTCTTCAAGCCTGCATATACAAGCTCAACTTCGTCTCTGGAACGCCAGTCAAACCTACAAATCAAACAGGTCCGTAGCCCATTTGTCCAATGTTCAAATTGGCCGACTAACTCAAACAGTCAGAAATGTGTCAGTATAAGGAACTGTCTTATCCAGAATGCGGACACAAGATAGACACATGGGAGAGGATTGATTGTATTCCGAAGTTGGAGGAGGGGTTGTATATCTGTAGCACCGATGGCCGTGTAGAGTGGGTAATTAGTGGTCTTTGCCTCGACTGTGAAAAAAAGAAGAAGGCAGAGGAAGAGAAGGCAAAGCAGTGAGTCTATATGGCACAAATTGGTCATACCGATCAGAGTCAAGGAGGAGTAGGGTCCTCGTATTTCGCTTTGCAATCGACATGTACTGCCATCCTTCAATTCCGTATGGGTAGTGAGCTAAGACCCCAACCCAGGTTCTCTGTAGATAGCGGAGCCGCGTCCTCCTCACGTAAACTTTGGCCAAGATCACATAAGTCAATGGACAGCTTAGTTATCCTCGTTCCACCTATAGCTTTGTAAGTAAAGGCACTCCGAGTTAAGGATCTATACGCACTTCTCTGAGCATTGAGGACAAAAGTAGAACATGGTAGTTCCCTCATCAGCACTTCTCAGTTGCAATGCGGTATATCGGACTTCTTTGGCGCCACACTTTCGGCATAATTCCTCTATTGTAGACCAAGTATCGGTAGCTGCCAAAGGTTGTACTTGTTGCGTCGTCCCACGCTTTCGGCGAAGTTCGGAAGGGAAATCGTCGGTTGATGAGATCGTAACAGTGCCGAGTAATGTATCTAGGCAGACCAATTAGTATGCCGCAAGATCTGGCGCGGAGGCGACTGCCATACTCTTGTTCATCGACCCGCAACAGTCGCACTGGATAGTTGAATTTGGGGAAATATCAAGTGTATTCCCGCATGGACCACAAAATTGGATAGCCATTTTGACAGATGACAATAGATGCAAGAGCAGAATTGGGTGGCGGCGACTGCGACGAGGAAAGTCTCCACAGGTGATCATGTGACTTTGACTTATGTAACCATTGATTCAACCCCGCACATTCCACCTCGCCGTACTCCGCACGCTCAAAGGCATCGGTCGCCGAATCACAGCGAGTCTGCGCGTCGTCTGTCCATACTACAGCTGCCGACCCATCCGGCCCCTTCACCCAACGCAGTAATTTGGGGAAAGCCTGGTATCGATGACAACAGCCATTGAGATCCTATGAAAGCTGTTGTATGCTTACTGAATTTCTACATCTCCTCATATAGCATGTCGAGCTCATGCTCGCCATATCCTGGTGCAGGCATGTTATAATCCTGATACACGCGCCCGTGTTCAGGTATGCTACCCTTTAACTTGCCGCCTGCATCAAATGTCATATGCGGTGAAAGAACTATCGCAAAAGGTATCGTGCCGTATAACTAATAAAATCTTGTTAGCATGCCAGCCCCTATCTCAAATAAGAAAATGCATACCTTATATTTACTACCATCTGTCAAAGCCAGCGCCACCGCGAAAGCCAGCTTATGACGGACTTGCATGCCAATGTGACTTACGTCTTGGATGCACTGGCTTAGCTTGTGCGGCAACCCCAGTTTCCCAGTCGCGTCCCAACCCTCCGCGCCGGCGATGTCAATAGTTTCTCGCCACCTACCCGGCTCGTTCCAGTGCCAGGTACCCAGAACTCGTTCCGTCCGATATATTTCGAAGTCTCGACGCATAGATTCATGAGTCTCGCATTCACGGGTCTCAAATACCTGCGTAGTTACTTCCCCGGGACATAATCCTTTCACCAACGGGACGACGCGTAATTGCACTGCTAGATAGCTACCAAATAGGACGGCATTTTGAGGCAATGTGACGATGAGTCTGGCCTTATCAAGCAATGCAATTTCGTGAAAGGTAGCCTGGAAAAGCGTCCAGGCGCTCGGCCCAGGAATTCGCACCACGCGCAGTTGCTTACGGCATTTCACGTCTTGAAAGAGGCCAATTCCCGCCACTGTTGCCTTCAAATAATAGGCGACGGATGTCTCATCTATACCAATTAACGTCTCAGCCGCAGTTCCGGGGAAGGCAAGCTCGAAGGGCAGTTCATATCGTCCGGGAGGTAGTATTATTTTTCCATCCCATGCTGGTGCGGGTTTCCATTTATGGTCAACGACCCTAATAACGTCGCCGGTCGTAAGGCAAGGTAGTCTGGATGCCCTTGATCAAGTTAGAAGTCAGTCACGTCGGCGAGAAATGGGGGGTAAGGATTCGGGAACTAACGAGCTCGGGGATGAAGGACCTACAGTGGGATAATGAACTTCAACACGCGAAGCCGAATCCATCTCGGAGCGAGCGCCCGAATGGTCCCAACGAGCTGCAAGCAAATGCTCTTGATGTGTGCAGTGGTAGTTGTTCGAAGTGAAATGACCCCTTTTAAGGCCTGACCAGCGGATTCGTGCCTGGCACCCACGAGAACGATGCATTCTCGGTCCAATCTTATGGAAAGGGTTGCTTAGGACAACTTCTGTAAGCGTCATAGGACGGAGCGGGCGTGACCAACCGTATATTCAGCTCGGCTGGATTCTGCCAAAGCAATGACAATTGGGAGGAGGTCCCCATAGTAGGCTGCCCAAGGAATGCACAGTCCGGGTTGAAGAACAAGGGGAAAATTACACAGAACTCTGGAATAGAGCACAAGATGCATGATAATGTATACCCAACATTGTAAAGAGCCATTTCCGGCTGAATAATGGAGCCAAGCTTGGATCTCATGCCTTTGGGCGAAGGATAAGACGATAATAAATGAGGCCGACTCTGCTTCACTGTACTGTACCAGTGAATCTTCCTCTCTTTTCTTATTCTTCTTCTTCCTCCCTTTGTTGACAATCGTCTTTGGAGGCTCGAACCTCGGACATGAAAAACTCGAAACTGATGCGCAGCTGTCCATCGCCATGGAGCACACTCAGCGCCCGAACCACGCTGTGCAGAGCAACAAATGGGAGACCAGCCTATGTAACTGCTCGCCTTGTGATAGTTGCCTTCTCGGCACCTTTCTCCCATGCATGCGTACGTATCTGCGATGACTCGCTACTTTGGTCGAGGTTCACTGACACACCTCGCAGTCCTCGGTCGCACATCGACCCGCATGAACGACCCGTCCATGCAGAGCCACGAGGCGTGCAACAGCGACTGCCTCATTTTTACCGCCATCCAGTGCATGAGCGGCTGCGGCTTCGTGTGAGTATCTGCTTGTACCCGTCGTGCCGTAACGCCGTGCAAACCATCTAACCCGTTCGTCGCAGCTACAACATGATGAAGCGCAGGGAGATCCGAGAGAGGTACGGCATCGAGGGTAGCGGTTGCGACGACTGCTGCGTTAGCTGCTGGTGCCTTTGCTGCGCCTTGATACAGCAAGAAAACGAGGTCAAGCTTAGGACGGCACAGCCCTTCACCCAGGGCTACCAGAGTCAGGAGCGCATGCGCATGCCCGCGCACCGGCACCGTGGCCAGCCGGTGCAGCAAAACCAGGGCATCCAGCCCCTTCCCCAGCAGCAGTAGCACGATGGGCAGTACGTGAAAAGGACCTGGTACCTGGAAGGAGCGAGAACACGCACACAATCGATATAAGCTCAATGATACATGCGTATCTACGAGGTCGCCTAGAATACAAGGCCATGAGCCCGTCTCTTCATTCACTACAAAAAGATACTCTTGCCCTTATTATTGCGAACTGAACCTATCTGCCCAGTCTAGCTTCCAGGAATACACACGCGGTCGCATATTCCTGAGACAACTTCTCCCAACTACGGTGCTGTCATGACACCTCGAAGCTCCAACCACCACGTGCGTTAGCCGCTGCGGAGTCTTGCCCAACATAAGCGACAGCGCCCATCCATCACTTCGCACAAAAGTGTCCCAGTTTATACGCGCCTTGGATCCGCTTTGCTGGAAGACTTATGCTGAGATTGCATGGATGAGCTCAATAAAAATTATAGTGCATGTCCGTATGTGACTACCGACCTTGTTATTCTCGCCTGGGATCTTTCATATCTTTGACCTTCCGTTAGCGGACAATAAGAAACTGAGAAAGTAGGGGAGTACCTGCCGCAGAGTCTGGTATTTGATGTGCGATTGCTAATCGTTCGAGTGTCGATTGACAAAAGACTGCTTTCTCCCTTTGAATGCATCGGTAGAGCTCTTCCCGTTCTGACACCAGCAAATTTGTGATGTAACACTGCCCAAGTGCAACCGCACAAACTAGCACTGCCGCAGGTCCCGAGGCTAGCAGGACTTGGCACAAAAACAGTTTATAGTTTTTGTGTCTGCTACTCTTTTGTACCTTGGTCAACATATCTTTTGCTTCCGTGGCGCGCTTGGTCTGCTTGGGGTCGAGGATTTCGAGAACGATGAGTCTTTCAACAGTAGCATGGATCCTAACAAAGGCTAGGCTCAACTTCAAGGGTGGGCTCGCCAGTGGGTGGTCTCGACATGCATAAGATAATTGGCCGTGTCTCCTCTCAAGGCTGTGGTATGGGTTTGGCTTTTGTATTCCCCTCAAATTTGTCTGCTGATCTCCTATTGAGATTCTCCGTCGCTTGTTTCGATTTGGTGAACGAACGAAATCTGATGACGATAACTTATCGGTACCGGCAAGATGCATGTCTGGAAAGACTTGGTGAATGGATGGCAGGGCATCTGCCCTTGTGTCGGGACGAGTTCTAGCATACTCAGATGAGTGGCTTGCCGCATCCCAATTGTAGTCATTCCCCGACACTGAATGCAGCCACGGTGTGGCCATTGTGAGTGTGCTGCGAAATTCTCTTGTAGTCGAGGCTTCGTGATGAGCTCCTGTCCATAGACAGGCGAACCAGGGCCACAGGCGTGTTGTCGATGCCTAAAAATTAACATGAGCCCCCGAACTTGCCGAAACAATGGTAGTGGACACTTGCCTACCTTTGAGCCTGCTCTCGAACAACAGTTCAACAGAGCAAAGTCGACAGGCTGTGCGGCGCGCGCGCAAACGCGTCTTCGACGTTCGTTGTAGCGCGATGCCGAGAAATGAAAAGGTAGTGGTATTAGCCCATATGCCGTAGCTTCGTAGCTTTATTATCAGCTATCTCGTTAACGAATCCCGAAAGTTTCCCCCCTACTACACCATGCATATAACCCCTGCACGGGCGGAAGTTCCCGAAAGTTTCCCCGCCACCACACCATGCATAACCCCTGCACGGGCTGAGTTCCCGAAAGTTTCCCCCTACCACACCCACCATTGACCCCGACCTAATCCGACAGACACCCCTGCGCGCCCTGCAACACCAGATGATCATTTACTGCAATGACAACGGCATCTCAATGGGCCCGAATATTTCCCCTGCCCCTGACGCCACGCCAAGGCAGAATGCTTTGAGTGCCATTTTCTAAACACCCTGAGATTGGTTTACGAGCTCTGGTAGGTCGGCGACCGTAGCCCTCAAGCGGCATGCGATCGACTCACGGAGCCATAATCATGCGTGGCCAACCTACCCATCCAAGCGGACGCGGAATACGGTTGGCCCGAGATCTTAAGCGGGCACGGTGGGTGTTGCAGGTACTAAGATTGCCCACGCCCACATGGCGAACCTGAACAAGCCTTGACGTCCGTCCCGTGACGACAGCACTTGGACGTGTGGTTGGCTTGAGGTGTGTAACAGTGTCACAACGTTGAGCCCTCGATACATTTGAAGCTAATGATGACCGATCGTGCGCAGAAACGCCTTCAACATGCGTCCAAGTGTTGTGATAGCCGCCTTAGGCGGCACGATTGCGGGTGTGGGCAAGAAGCCTTCGGACACCAGCAAATACACGCCAGGCAAACGCACGATCGAACAACTCACTAACGAGCTTCCGGAATTTGAGAATGCGAATATCATTATTAAGCAGTTACAAAACAAGGGCAGCCCGGATCTTACATTCGCCGATTTTGATGAGGTCGCGCGGGTGACGAAACAGGCGCGACGAGATGGCATAGTTGGAATTGTATTCCTCGTGGGCACGGATACGAAGGAGGAAGTGGCATTCTACCTCCAATTGTTGTTTTGGGACTTTCCTGTAGTGTTCGTAAGTGCTACACGCCCTGACACCGCCCTGGGCAGCGACGGGCGTCTCAACCTGGTATGCGGCGTCAACTTGGTCCTTCATCCAAGTGCACGGAAAAGAGGGGTTATGATGGTTCACAATGACTCTATATTCTCCGCGTGGGATGCCGTCAAGGTGCACGCAAACTCCACCAACGCCTTCACATCAGGAAGGCGAGGCGAGCTGGGGTGCTTCTTGAGCACGCGGCCCCTTTTTTATCGCACACCTTGCCGTGCGATGAACGAACGCAGATTCGACTTTGATAAGCTCTTCGAAAAAGACCATGTCTGGAACATAACAGCCAGAAAAACCCCGAAAGTGACGATCTTATATGGCCACACGGATGTATCACCGGAACAAGTTGAAGATGCCGTAGCAAGAGGCGCCGACGGGATAATCCTTGCGGGCTTAGGCGCTGGTAGTTGGCCCAAAAAGATTGGGGAGGCTATTGAGCGCATCAATCGACAAAGAACAAAGAAACCCATATTCATAGCGAGTCGTCAGCCCGAGGGATACGTCGAAGACGATATGTACGGGTTGAGCAGGGACTGCATAGCGGGTGGTCCCTTGGATCCCAAGAGATGCCGCACTCTTCTAATCTTCTGCCTATGGTCAGAGTACAGCTACTGGGATATCAAAAAGATGTTTGACCCTAAGCATATTGGTCCTGGGCCGGAATGTTCAGAGAAATGCAGATGCTCAGTTAAGTCTCGTCTCTAATGCTGCGCGACTGAATAGCCAGCTGAAACGAATTGCGCAGGAGATGCATATACATACCATTACTTACGAGGCTATTTCGATTCATCGCTTCCTGTGATAACCCTGGAGACCAGAAACTTACGAGCGTCCCACTAATGGGTCGGTTATCGTGCATGAAGCTAGCCGGTTGGATGATGTTGCAGCAATGCAGGATAGCCTTACGAGTTTAGCTGGCATTCTTGGTCATGTGGCTGATCGAATCGTTACGCTCGAGCTCGAATTCGTGCAGCGGGCAAGTCAGACATCGGATGGCCATGATGGGTGCATGAAAACGTAAAGAGATCATCGTGTATAAACATGTCAAAAAGTGTATTGATGCAAGACTGAAGCTGGACTTCGTTGATCCTTAGCGCTTGGCTTGGGTCGGCCAGAAGCCGCACATGAGCCGCGCTCTGACCTCCTCCCAGACATATGTACATACGTACATAGAAAAGGTCATATACACTCCTTTTTCTCTTCTGGGGTGTCGCTTCCTGGGCCGGTTAGCGGCGACTGTGGCTGAGTCTGAAAGAGCCGATATTTGCCGTATGGATGGCCTTTGTCCTCAAGTTCAGCCATCGTGTAAAAGGAGGTATTAACCCTGACTAGTTAGTTAATGTACAGTACTGTATTAAATAATCGATGAAGTAATGCATAATACAGTGGCACGTACCCAAAACGATCCAAGTTCTGCTGAGTCTCTGGCTGAGAAGTGTCAGGGTGAGCATCCCCACCGTCCGCAGCAGCAAAGAGCTGCTCCTTTGTCTCGTGTCGAGTAGAATATGAACGTTTTGTCGTCTGTGTCTTATACCGGGGCTTTTTCACGTGTTTTTTAAGCACATTGGCTTTTGTCAGAGTGAGGGTTGCGCCTTTGCGGCGCTTGCGTACTGGCACAAGTTCATCTCCGCCGTTGTTCGATTCTTCTCCCGAGGGATGCTTTTTCACCGGACGAGGACGAAGACTGTGTCCGCTGCTAGAGGCACTCTGCCAGCCGGAACCCTGTACTCTATCCTCTACAGATAGGTTCGATGCACGTTGCATAGAATGATGCTGGAATGATGCGGAGTCGGCCGTAGCGCTTGAGGGGGATGGCGTAGTCTGTTTTCCAGCCGCTACCTCGGCTTGGTTCTCTTGGAACCTTGATTAGCGTTTTGTCTGGCCTTGAAGCCCTGGTACTACTTACTCGTGGCCTCTCTTCGTGCGGCTTTGACTGACGCCGCAATCTTCGAGATGGAAGGAAGCACCGTATCAACTTCATCATCTTCGTCGCATCCGTTAGCTTCGGCTTCTGAGGAAGAACTTTCCGCCGCTTGCTCGGCCATCGAAGGAACTTGATGAGGTGGCCACACTCTGGCGAGGCGAAGGTCCTCCGGGGCATCCATCGTAGATTTAGAACTTTCTCGGGAGAGGCGCTTGGTCTGCTTGGCGTCGATTTTGAGACCCGATGAGTCTTCCAACAGTTGCTTACCTTTGAGCCTGCTCTTGAACAACAGTTCAAGTTTGAGCCTGTCTTGAACAACAGTTCAAGAGAGCAAAGTCGACAGGCTCGACGTTCGTTGCAGCGCGATGCCGAGAAATGAAGAGGCAGTGGCCAATATGCGCGCCACAAGCACGCCGGATAAAAGGTCTGCATCGCACTATTATTTGCCGGAGTGATTTTCTTTTTTTTTTTTTTTAAACGTGGCTGTGCTTGTGCGTCTCAAGACACGCTATTGTTTCGTCGCCGTTATCATGAGTTCCTGACGATTGTGTAGGCGCCGCAGCTTCGTA
>JALHCE010000161.1:0-31529 GCA_024340795.1 Tolypocladium amazonense
ACTTCTATCACAAGCCAATTATGTAGGGAGACTAGGTACCGTTGATGCGCTACAATCTGATTGGTTTTTGACCCCTGTATCGTAGCTCCACAAGCCTTACGGGCTCCGAAGGGATGATGCCGCCTCCGCTGCAGCCACCGCCGCCGCCGGCCGCGGCCCATCCCCCGAGACAGGAAGAAGCCTCCTCTGCAGGCACTCAGGGCAGCACTCAGGCGCTGCTTACTTCCTTCTCGAAGGTCGACGAAGCTACAGGCCGCAAATACCAGTCCGTGCCCGTCCCTTTGGCCCGCTAGCTCATTGCTACTCACATTTCATGAACAGGCTGGATGTCGTGCAGCAGCCCAAACGCGCCCGTATGTGCGGCTTTGGGGACAAGGTCAGTGCCTCGTCTGGCTCTTCCAATGTCCCTCTCGTCCTCATCAACTTACTCTGAGTAGGACCGGAGACCAATTACCCCACCCCCATGTGTGCGGCTCATCATTACGGATGCCGCCACAGGCCGCGAGATAGACTGCAAGTAAGTCATTGACGCAGCGCTACCAACGTCCTCGGCCCAAAAGGCTGACATCCGTGCCCCTTGTAGCGCTATCGACCACTCCATGTTCGTCCTCAACGTTGATCTCTGGAATGAGGATGGGTCGCGCGAGGTCAACCTGGTCCGCTCGTCTACCGGCAGTCCGTCCATCTCGTCGACCACGCCCTACTCTTACAACATGCTCAACGGAGGGGAGGGAGGCATGATCCCGTATCCCCAGCACGTGGTTCCGTCGAATCGCGACCCGTCGTACAATCCTCCTCAGCCTGTTGGCTACGTGCCAGACTACCAAATGCAACAGGGATACGGCCAAGGTGAGCTGGATATCGCACAAATGCCCGGCACTCATGTTCTGACATTACTTTGCTGTACCAGCGCCGCCATCTTATTCTCAAAATGGCTCGTACGCGCCTCCGCAGCAGTACTTCCCGCAGCACCAAGGTTATCGTCAGGACGGGCCGGTACCACCTGTGCCGTCGCAAGCCAACATGGCGCATTTCACTAGGAACGGCGTCCCCGTGGATCCAGGCTACGTTCAAGACCAGAACTCCCTGGCTAGAATGGCCATGGTCGGCGGACAGCCCCAGGGCATGTTTACGAGGAACCTCATTGGCAGCCTCGCAGCCAGTGCCTTTCGCCTCAGCGACACGTCGGACCACATTGGCATCTGGTTCGTGCTCCAGGACCTCAGCGTCCGCACAGAGGGCTCTTTCCGGTAAGCCTACGACTTGGTTGAGATTTCAATGCATGCTAACTTCAAGAATAGGCTCAGGTTCTCGTTTGTCAACGTCGGAGCCCGGGGAGGGGCCCGTCGTGACGGCAACGCGCCCAAGGTCAACACTGGTCGGGCCCCGATCCTTGCTTCTTGTTTCAGCGAGGTCTTCAACGTCTATTCGGCCAAGAAATTCCCTGGAGTGTGCGAGAGCACACCGCTCAGTAAGACGTTTGCCACGCAAGGCATTAAGATTCCCATTCGCAAGGACGCAAACGTCAAGGGCGGCGATGACGACGACTACGGCGAGTAAGCCATGGGCAGACGGCGCTCGTGAATTTCGTCCCTGGCTCCCAGCCGCACCGTCATCGACTGGCCGCCAACAAGGAGCCAGCCGTGTGTACGGCATTCCGCTGCAATTCAGCAAGCAGCTCGCGAATGACGCAACGGCTTACAGATGGCGCCATCGCTTCCTCCCCATCGTTTCATGGATACGGTGGACTCTCTAGTCGACTTTGAGATGGTGGTCTAGAACCATCGGCTCGTGTGACGTAGCAATGGAAGTGCTAACTGCGACAATAAAGAGGGAATTGGGTCGACGTTTCGACGAGAAGGAAGCGAATCACGCGCTACGCATAATGTCGAAACACCCCCCAAAGAAGGGTAGATGAGCAGCCGTTTGGGGAAGTGCACGGGAAAAGCTGCCCGTTATTAGGCCAGATGCACATCTCAATGCACTTTTCGAGCGCGGTTGTGACGGGCACCGCTCCAGTTGGACGTAGTGCAGTGTTGCACTGAAGGATGCAGTTGCTGAAATGAGGCTGCTCATGACCACGGCTTGAAGAGGCGCAGTGGCTTTGCACACGATGCGACATGTATGACGCCGATGTCATTTTGTTGGATGGCTGCAGTTCAGAGACGACATGACGGCTGCTTTGTTCGCCGCCGCCCCTTAGACGACAGCACGTCGCCATGTCGAATGCGAACTGCGACGGCATCCATGACGCGAGCAGTCTCTGTATACTGTGTAAATCAAAGAGAAGCCCTTGCACTGCAGTCACTTGGCCCAAACCAGTTTGCCCAACACCAGTATGTATGATAGTGCGATGTGCCGTATGCTTAAAGACAAGCTTTTTGGTAGTACATACGCGGCAAGTCCGAGTCGCTAACAAGCAGCCACTCAGTGAGCCCCCGAAGTTGTTAGCGTCGGCTTGGGTTAGTGCGAATGGGTCACTCCGCAATCGGTCCTCCCGCAACCGCCTCCAGCCTCACCCACTCGTTTCGCAAGACAGCTTTTCGACTTCACCCTGGTCTTCATCTCCCCGAGCCATTCGCCCACCGCAACAGCGCATTCGTCCCAGTCCCTCTCGACCCCTGCAGTACTCATCCACCCCGCTCGCCCCTCGCAAGCGTCTCCTACAGCGGCTTGGCCGTCCAGCAAGGCGCGCGCGCCAGTCTGCACTACCCTCCTTTCGTCTTCAGTTGGTTGCTCGACCGCCGTCCTATACACAACTATGACGACCGCCGCCAGCAGCAAGCAGCAGGAGTCGCAGCCCGGGCAGAAGGAGCAGAAGGAACTGTCGCCGCAACGGCGGCCGTCTTACATGGCGTCGCACGGCCGCGGCGGCGCAGGCAACATGGCCGACGCCAGCCAGTCGCCCAAGGTCAAGCCCGAAGACCTCGAGACGCCAGTCCTCAAGAAGCCCGTCGTCACCACCGGCCGCGGCGGCACCGGCAACATGGCGAAGAACAACGACCCGCTCGAAACACGCCGTCGTCAGGACGTCCAAGGGTAGGGCTCTCCCCTCAAAAGTCATTTGATGCTCCCGATGCTGACATGTTGCTTGCGCAGTCCCGTCCGGCGGTTCAGCTCCGGGGCGCAGCACTCGGGCCGCGGCGGCGCGGGCAACGTCTTTCGTGATTCCGAGGACGGCGCCGACCTGGCGCGCAAGACGAGCCGCGAGCAGGCCGTCGTCACTGACGATGAGCCTGCCGCCAACTCCGCGCCCGAGTCGATCGTCGCCAGGGGCATGAATTGGCTGTTTGGCAAGAAGGCCTAGAGCATCTCTTCTGCGTCAGAGCTCTTTCACTTCGGCCGGGACCCCACTCCCTCAAAAAGTTATTTATCCTGGGTTCAGCAATATTCGGTGTGACTGGTCTTTTTTTGTCTTTCTTGGCTTGTATGGCCATTTCGGCCCAGGCACGGCTTCGCAAGATCAACGGGCGGCGACTGGCGCAAGGAGGACGGTGCACGTGCAAGGAGTATTGAACACAACTTCGTGATTTGCAGATACCATTGGCTAGAACTGAGGCGGGAATGGAAAAGCTCAGGTTTACATCTTACTGATATGGGATGATCATGGATACAATTCTACCTTTATATACTCGGGGCCGCCCATCCCAAGTTCTAAGCCGTTTTGTTAAGAGACCCATCATTGCCTTTCGCTTCGTTCAAGATATTTCCATCCCTCTCCCTGCATCTATGCACCGGCTGGAATGCGCCTCAGTTCTTGGTCAGTCGGTGCACTTCCTCGAAAAAGTGCTTCAGGTTATCGGGGTCGACGCCGGGGGTGATTCCTAAACGTCGGAACATTAGCCACCTACGTCCAAATCATTCCGTGTCCGCGCAAGAGTTACTTACCGTGTCCCAAGTTTGCAATCCAGCCCTTCTTGCCCACCCAGAATCCCTTGACCATCTGCTCCACCGCCTCAGTAATGCCTTCCTTCGTGCCGTACAGGACGCCGGGGTCGGCGTTGCCTTGGAAGACAATGTTGCGCGACCCTCGAATCTCGACAGCCGCGGCAGGATCCTGCAGCCAGTCCATGCCTACGACGTTGTATCCCAGATTGCAGGCAGAGTCCAACGCATACCAGGCACCCTTGGGAAAGACGGTCATCGGTACGCGATCAAGGCCCATACTCTCGAGCTTCGCGGGCAGCTTCTGGGCAATGTGTGCCAGGTACGGCTCGGAGAACTTCTTGAATGACGCAGGCCCGAGCTCCCCGGCCCATGAATCAAACACCATGACCAGCTACAGCCACACATGTTGTCAGTCAGCAGAACCAGCCTTCATGTGTTGGCAACGTACCTGAGCTCCAGCCTTGACCTGAAGCGCCAGATGGTCCACGCAAATATCCGCAATCTTGTGAAGAAGTTTCTTCGTCTCCTCCGGGTACTTGTAGATCCAGGTCTTGCTCTGCGCAAACAGCTTGGTGCCGCCGCCCTCGACCATGTAGCAGAACAGCGTCCACGGCGCGCCGCAGAATCCAATCAGGGGCACCCGGCCGGCGAGTTTCTTGCGCGTGAGCGTGATGGCCTTGTAGACGTAGTCGAGCTCGTCAGCGACCTTGACGTCGCGGTCCAGCACGGCCTGGTACTGCCCGTCGGTGGGAGACTTGAGCGGGTTCGGGAAGTGCGGGCCCTTCTTGTCTACCATCTCAACGTCCATGCCCATGGCTTGCGGGATGACGAGGATGTCGGAGAAGATGATGGCAGCGTCGAGCAGTCCGGCGAAGCGCTCCACGGGCTGAAGGGTCAGCGTCGAAGCCACCTCCGGGTCGCGGCAGCACTCGAAGAAGTCTCGTGAGCCCTTCGCCTCGTGGTACTCGGGGAGATAGCGACCGGCTGAAGGGGAGCGTCTTTGTCAGTGTTCAGACGCGCAATTGGGGCGACCACGCATTATATTTACCCTGTCTCATCACCCACATGGGCGGGCGCTCCACGACCTGGCCTGTGTAGCATGTCAGCGCGGCTATTCGCAGCAGTCGGAGACGATGCACGTTGTGCCGCTTACCCCACGCTGCCCGGAGCAGCAGATCATTCTTGAGAGGCTCAAAAGAGTGCTCCATTTCTGCGGCAAGGAGCTTCTTGGCAACTTGTTCGAAGAAGCAGGGTGCGGATGAGGGAATGGGGAGGTGAAGAGAGCGTCCGTCACCCCGCCATCAAAAGGTAAGCTTCCGAATTCGTCGACGTGGGGTCCTCGGCCCGCGACTGGCGACCTCGGTGGAGGTACGTACCTCGCTCCCGCAGCGAAGCCCGGAGGCCTGTCGGCCCGCAGCAAGAACGCTGTTACAGCGGCTGGCCACTTACCCTGCACCACTCCACGGGCTGGCGCGGGATGCGCCAACGCCAACCTGTCAGCCAGCTCGAGCTTCTAGCTTCGACGTTCTCCTCATCAACCCGCGACAGACGTTCGACGCGCCGCTGCATTCACTGAAGATCACAAGTGGTTTTTGCATTCGTTTCCCTTACACAGCGACTTCACAGACGCCACAATGCCGTCCGAACGAGACTACCAGATCCACCCCATCGTGCAGGACTCTGTCATGCACAACACCAAGGTGCGCCTCGACTGCCCATGGCTGAGCACGAGACCCAATTGCCGGCACTGACAATGATTCCTCCTTACCAGACCCTTTCCAACCTCCACAGCATAGCCGCATCACTCTTCGGAGTTAGCGCCGGCATCCTCGGCCTCGAGTCGTACAGCGGTTTCCTCTTCTACATCATCATGTCTACCATCACGACGCTCCTCTTCTACACCATTCAAGTTGCGCCTGAGTCGCTGGCGGAGAAGCGATCAGTCCTCGACACGGGTCGTTATTTCCAGGGTGCTCTCGACTTCTGGACGAGCGGTATACTCGGGGGGCTGTCTGGCTTCATCTTGACGTGGACCCTGTTCTACGGCTTGGTCAGAGCTTGATATTAAGTCGGGGGCATGGGAATAACGGCGTCATGGAGCATTTCAAATAAACATTTTCCAGCAAGAACAAACATCCAAGCTGGTCGCCAAATACTGCTTTGATTCCTGTGGCCGAGAATCGCGTCCTCTCAATCCACGATTTCGACAACGTGACCTATATACCCTTCAAGCCCTGACCTATCCTGACTTCCTCCCTCTAACAGTATGACTTTGGAGCCCATTTCGATCCATTCGCGGTTATGCAGGAGCTCCAGGGATACTTCCCCTGCCTGCCAGTCACCGGGTGAATCGCCGCCCTCGGTGTCCTCAATCTCTCCGCTGAGGCTGAAAACGTCGTGTATGTCATCCGTCGCTATGGCCACATTCTTGTCGCCACATCCATGGCGGGACACCCGCAGGATACGCGCCGCTGCCCGCACACTGGCAACGTACACGTTCACAAAGGACCCAACAGTGAGGCATTGGATCCCCGGATCCGCAAACGTCGCTGTAAACCCACTGGCGGCCTGCAGAGAGAGACCCGTGTCCAGCATGTGCTTTGATGGAACTGCCAGGACCATGCCGCGTCGAACCCGAGGCATCTCACCGACGGCGGACTCAAACACTAGTCCGATAGAGCCTGCTTGGCCTGCCTCTAGAATTCGCACTGGCAGGCGAAGGTTTCGAATGCTCACAATCTGCGCCTTGTGCCACTCTCCTGCGATCGCTGAGGCTGACACCGCGTTCTTCATGGCTATGCGAGCCAGCTCAGCCGAAGATGGATGCGAAATCGACAGGCCGTAGCTGCCCCCCGGCGATGGCCGGTCGTCCGGTGCAAATCCCAGTCCACGAGACTCCTCGTCTTCCGGCTGGAAAGGCCCGACTACGATCATGTCTCCCACTGACAGCCTTCCGAAGCGGACGTGACCAGACACGACAATAGCCTGGTCCGCCTGCCATCCAGGACCAGAAGCCAAAGCGCTGTTCGAGCTCGGAAGGTTGAATGTGTCGTCAATGTGAAACAGGCATTTAGGCTGCTCGGGGTTCAGGGCCATGCCCACATAGTCTCGGGACGTCGGTGGTGGGGGCAAAGGCAGGCCCGCAAGGAGAGCATGGACCAGTCCAATACCAGTGCCCTTGACCGCACTGGTCAGCACAATGGGAACATATGAGGTCAGGCTGCCGCTTTCAGTGATGCTGTTCACAATGGCGTGGACTTTGGCTTGGTCCTCCGGTGGTATGTGCTTCAGCTCATCATGTTGCCTTTGATCGGGTTGAAGTATTTTGGGTATTCGTCCTGCCTCTTTGATGGCTGTGAGGACCTTGGCCATGGTCTTTTGTATGCTTGATTTGGACGCCAGATCCAACTTGGTGATGACAATTGCCATGGGCACATCCAATTTGAGAGACAAGGTCAAGTGCGCCTTGACCAGGTCGACCCCAGCCGCGGCGGCGCCCAAAACTTCTTGTGCTGGAGCCGTCGCTCCGACGCCACCGGATGCCTGCTCAGTCGCGTCTGCTGCAATGCATAAAATGCTCCAATGTGGTGCCC
Source organism: Tolypocladium amazonense (assembly GCA_024340795.1). NCBI lineage: Eukaryota > Fungi > Ascomycota > Sordariomycetes > Hypocreales > Ophiocordycipitaceae > Tolypocladium > Tolypocladium amazonense. Next base: position 7,482 of record JALHCE010000161.1, read on the forward strand.
AATTCATGAGCCCGCGGAGGACGGTGCGACGGTAGCGTGGATGACCGCCGGAGTCGGTCACGAAAACCAGTTTCCCGTCATCGGCGCAATCATGGATATCAATCCATGACTCTATGTTCCCCTGGGAGAAATTAAGAATAGCCTTGTCCTTGTATCCGATGAGTTCCTGGGCAATGGAACTGGTAACACCAGAGACCATCTCATGGCGGTGTTTGAGCAAGCTGAGTCGGCTTTTCCCTCGACCGTTGTCCAACGTTCCAGTGGATAGAGTGCCAAGTAAGCTGGACTTTCCAGAAGTCGTGGGCCCTGTCAAGGTGACGCGCAGCTGTGGCGTCGTCGAGCTTCCGCGACTCGGGACCGCCACTGGCTCCGGCATCTTGGAAGCCCCTGACCTAGTCGAGTCTCCTGAGGCACTCTGTTCGAACTGACTGTCATTCCGCAATCCCATATTTGGCGTCACTAGAGCCTCTGCCACCCACAACTTGCCGTGCTTCGTCTCTTGGGCAGGCACCGAGGCAGAGTTGTCGACAACCTCAGCCCACTCGATCCATTCGCAGTCCCCCACAATCACCATGCGGACCACGTCGACAGTGCAACCAAGACTAGCAGCCATTACCCGCAATGTTGAAATGCTTTCGTTCATCTCATCTTTGGTGAGCCCAACAAGGGTGCCATCATCGGAGACGCCAATCTCGTACAGTGCACCCCTTGACTCCTCAAGCCCCGGGACAAGCGCCTCCATCTTGACGGGCGAATTAATATCGACATTATCATCGGGTAACCTCGGGATTTTCAATTCCTTGGAGCTCGAGGCATGGTACGGAGATGACTGCTGCAGCCGCCATAGAAGCTGGGTGGTGAGATGCTGGAGCCTCTCATGCCGAGGCTGGCTGGATGGTGCGGGTACCGCAGGTACTGGCTTCGCGGGATGCTTCTCCCGTGGTCCAGCTTGCTGAGAGCCTGCCGCTTGATCAGTTGTGCTGCTCGACCTGTACACCCGTCTTGGGCGCAGCAACAAATGAAGCTTGTATTCGGTGGGCCCTTCCTGTGGTTCTGCCCGGAGCTTTGTGACGCCATAGTCAGACAATAACCCCGGGGCTGGAAGACGCTTCGGGGTTGAGAGGCGTTCAGGCGCCTGGCCAGCGGCATCACTGGGGGCGAGCCAAGGAGAAGACACTTTTGGCGGGTCCGGATCGTAAGTGAAGATGGAAGCCATGGCAGAGAGTGCCGGATGAAGGCTGGAAAGAGTCGTTAATAATAAGGTGCTTCGAAATGCACCGCTCTCAAGTAAGGGCTTTGTTTCCAAATTCCGAGTACGCGCTTTTTCGTCTTATCATTTTGATGAGCCGCAATGCGTCCGGGTGTGCTGAGAGTGATGTTCTGGTTCCGAGTCGGCTCAGAAAGAGTCGGCTTAGGGTTTAAGAGTCATCGCGAGCCGATGGCGAGTCCGGGGTGAGTCGAGTTGCATGGGCAGTGGGTGGAGCGGGTCGGGAACGTCAACCCCTGGTACCTACAGCAGCGGCTCGATCAACTGACCGGCTAGGTATGCATGCAATGGAGACCGAGACGGTGCGACGATGCAAAGCGCAGTAGGTCACTTGAGGACGTCGGTGAAGCTGGGATGATGCAGCGACATTGGATGGACGCCTCGGGTTAGCGGCAGTCTTGCGGAGACCTGTTTGTACCCGTACAAGTACCCGAGGTGGCGGGGGCCTCGCACGCAGCAGTCCCAGCTGGGTGGAGCGACCCAGGGCTCCGGCTGCACCAGACCCAGAGGCGTTCACTATTTGGGGCAGCATGACGCAAGTAGGTTTAAAATGGTCTTGCCCGTCGAGAAACAGCGTCTCACGATGGTAACAAGTCCTCCGCTCGGGGCAACGTGTCCGTGATCAATAAGGCACGTCCAAGCGGTCTGGTGCTATGTTTGTCAATCATTCGTGTGGCTCAGTCTTTGCTGAGGAGAGCCCGAGGTTCATACGTACGAGCAGGCACGGTGGCGCGTTTGCAGGGACCTGGAGGCCTACTCCGTAAGGTACTCGTACTGCAGCGCTAGCGGGCAGGCTTCAGTGGATACCCGGTACTCTCAGTGGCCTCGACAGGGAGACGCGGCCGCCCGACGCTCCGGAGGTCAGGCCGAAACAGCCTGAGACTAAGCCGCAACCCGCGCCGCAAACGGATCCACTCATTTGGTAGCGGCCTTGAACTGCTCATCGCGCGTCCAACTCCTCCACCATCGCCCTCCTTCATACACATCCCCTTTATCCCTTCCTCACAAGTTGAAGCCACAAGTCCGCCAGCCTCGACAAATTACCGACGACCGACGAGTGTGATCACCGATAGAGCGCACACGCCATGAAGAAATTCGGCTTCGGCAAGAAGGGCGACGAAGGCGACGACGCCAACCGCAATGCCCTCTTCGGCCGCAAGAAGGCATCCCCTGCCCCTCAGTCAGATAACCCCTATGCCCAGCAGGGTGCCAACGATCCCTACGCCGACAGCGCCAAGTATGCCAACGTGACGCCGTACCAGCAGGCTCGCAACGGTCTGGGCGGCGGCCAGCGACCACAGCCCCCTTCCGGCGGTCCTGGTGGACGTCCCGGCGATGCGTATGGGCCCGTCTCTTCGGCAGCGGACAGCTACGGCGCAGGGCCTCAACCCTCAGGGTACGGTGCCGACCGATACGGCTCAGGTGGAGGCTATGGCTCAAATCGCTACGAAGCCAAGCCTGGCCCGGATCGCTACAACAGTCCGGCGGCGGGGGCTAGGGGCCCAGGTGGCTACGGCGGTTTCGGCCGTGCCAGCGACAATACCCCGGACGAGAACCGAGACGCCCTCTTCTCTGGCGCCAAGGAGCGCTTGGCTCAGAAGCAACCGTCTCCTGCTGCCCCGGCGGCCGGCGGCGACTACCAGCAGTCTGGTACCGCCGGAGGGTCATATGGTGGTTACGGCGAGCAGCGTGAGCTGACGGCCGAAGAGCAAGAAGACGCCGAGTACCAAGCCATCCTGGCAGAGAAGAGGCAGATCCAGCAAGAGAGTGCCTCGTCAGTGTCGCGCTCGGTGCAGATGGCTCGCCAGGCAAATGAAGTCGGCCAAGCGACCCTCGCCCGACTCGGCGCCCAAGGAGAACGACTTCACAACACGGAAAAGAACCTCGACCTTGCCGCGAACCAGAACAAGATCGCTCAGGACAGGGCGGCGGAGCTGAAGACCCTGAACCGGAGCATGTTCGCTGTCCACGTTGGCAATCCCTTCACCTCCAAGCAGCGTCAGCAAAAGGCCGACGAAGAAGTCCTCAACCGCCATCGGACGGAGAGGGAGGCGCGAGAGCAAACCAGGCATGATGGCTTTGTGGCAAACCAGCGAATGGAGTCGACTTTTCGGGACATCAACGCCGCCGGGAGGCCGCGACAGCAGGCTCGCAAGAAGGACTATGGAAAGTTTAACTTGGATGACGAAGAGGGCGCCGACGAGCTCGAGGACCAAATCGACGATGGCCTCGACGAGCTAGAGGGTCAGGTATCTATGATGAACATGGTGGGTCGAGCCATCGGCAGGGAGGTGGAAACTCAGAACAAGCAGATCGACAGGATTATGACCAAGGTGAGTCATGACGGCATCTTCCCCAGGACATCTGTTTCCTTCCAACCGCTGACATTTTCTCGCAGAGCGATGCAGTTGATGATGCTACCAGGATGAACAGAGAGCGACTGGCTCGGATCAAGTAGTGCATGGACCACGGCTCCTGGAGGGCATGTTTCGGACAAAGCATACGGTTGCATTGGATACGGCGGCGATGGTTTGATTTGCAATTAGATCAATATGGCGGCTCTCTAGCCCAACCTAATATTTCCAGCAGCATCAATCGAGCGTGCATTCGCTGTGCTCCACTTGCGCTTGTTCTAATATCTAGACTCCATGGCCTCGACGATCCAGTTAGCCCGGATTGCGCTGACCTTCTTCGCGTAATTCTTATTGGTAAACACATGCTCGAGGAACATGATGGCCTCCTTCTTCTGCCCGTGCAAGACGCTGGCCGGGTGAATTGCAACCACATGTTTGCCTTGGATAGTGACGTAGCTCCCATCCGGCGCCAACATTGCCGTCTTCATGGCAAACCCTCGCATGAAGCACTTGAGAATCAAGTCGGCTCTCTCCGGGTTCACGGGCGTAAAGGGCTGCGGGTCCTGCGGTGGCGCCTCAGATATCAGCTTCTCTTTGAGGCACATGTTCCGAAGCTGCCTGCGGATATTTAGCGCCTGCCGCATGTTGCGCATGTTGATCCTCCGCTGTTTGCACCACCCGATCCTGTCCGCGTTCTCTGCCGTATAACGCTGCATGGTTGTGAGATAGGTCATGATGTCGCCCTCGCGCCTCTGGATTTCTTTGCGCAGTGCTCCCGCCTCCTCCTGAGATTCTTCGGATTGCAGCTGTAGAAAAATGTCGTCGCCCGAAGTGATGCATGAGATGATGTCAATTGCTTCGATGACGCAGTCAAATTCGGGCCTTGCGGCAGCCAGAAGGACCGCGCCGTAGGGAGCAGGTATCGGGAACCTTGCCATCTTCTCCCCCTCCGGCGTGACGGTGCCGTCGTCCGTTAGCGCTCCAAGGTAATGGAGATGCAAGAGAGCCTTTTCGATGGATTCGGCTCCCGGCGTATCCATGAGTGGAAACGCCAGCACGTCCTGGATTCCACGCGCTTTCATGGTAAGGACGGCCCCGAGAACGTCGTTGCGCAAAATCTCGGGCAGATCGGACTCCTGGAACGTCTCGAACGTGCTCTCCGTGTACAGCCTGAAGCATTTACCCGGTCCCTCACGGCCAGCTCTACCAGTTCGCTGCAAGGCAGACGACTGGGAAATGACGCTGGCCAACAGAGATTCCATCCCAAGCCGAGGTCGGTACTTTTTGACCTTGGCTTTACCGCAGTCCACTACATACCGCACACCGGGGACGGTAACGGACGTCTCGGCAATGTTTGTGGCCAGGACAATCTTGCGCGTGAAGGCGGTCTTGACCGGCAGGAAAGCCTCTCTTTGCCCTTCCATTGATAGTTGACCGTAGAGTGGGCAGACCTTGATCTTGGGTACGTTGGAAGCCGTTGTTGCGGCGTACTCCTCAATCAGTTTTTGCGCCGATTCAATCTCTTCTTGGCCGGTAAGAAACGCCAAGATATCTCCAGGAAGAGGCTCCTCCACATGGATTTTGAAAATCCTTTTCAAAAGGGCATCTTGGATGTCCGGAACAGGTCGTGGCTCGTGTATGACATCGACGGGGTACTGACGACCTTTGATTCGGAGCACTTGGACATGATCAGTCTCCTTGTCCTCGCCGTTCCTCGCGGGAAGGTCCTTGAAAAATCCTTGAATGATTTCCACATCTGCAGTGGCGCTCATGATGATAACTTTCAAGGGAATACCGCCACGCCCACTCAAGTCTCCAGTCAAGATCTGCTTCAAGAAGCCGACGAGGAGATCGACGTCCAAGCTCCTTTCGTGAATCTCATCAACGACGATAGCACTGTACTGGCGCAGGTTCGGGTCGCGCAGGAGCTCCTGAAGCAATGTTCCCTCGGTGAGAAATTTGATCTTGGTCCCTCGCGGGACTTGATGATCGAACCGAACCGAGTAACCGACTAAGCCGTCAGGCCTTCCTTTGCCCAACGGCGTGCCGGCTTCTCGAGACACCCGGTGAGCCAAGGTGGTCGCCGCAACACGCCTGGGCTGCGTTATGGCAATGGTTCCGCCAACGGCCACCTCATCCTGAGACCCTGGCAGTTTGACGATTTGACGCCTGCACCAAGACTCTTGGTATAGAAATTGGGGCACTTGGGTACTTTTTCCGGATCCAGTCTCGCCGACCAGGACAACGACGTTGTTTCCAGGCTTGCGCAAAGCGGCTTGAATCTCGGAGCGATGCTGCCAGATGGGCAAGGCTTTGCGCGTCTTAAGCAGGCCGGGGTCCTCCGTGTTCCGGGCCGACGCCGCACCACTTCTTCTGCCGTTATTCCCAGGGCGCGATGCCGTCTTCTTGTCCGCAGGCTTTTCAGAGACCTCTGCAGCTGGGGCTGAGATTGAGGCTGGCTCCGCAGGTGTGGCCTTTGCAGGCTTCGGGGTGGGATCTAGGTAGGCCTCTAGGGATATGGTTCTGCCGCCAATTGTGATGGCATTTGCAGGTTGCTGCTTCTTGCGCCTTTTGGCAGGCTGAGCCTGCTCCGAACTACCAGAGGCAGCCATCGTGGATCGGCACGGGCTCGGGTGTAAGTTATTAGAGCAAGTGAGAGGGAATGTTGGCGTATGAAAATTATAAGTCAGTCACCTATGCTTGCTCCACTAGCGTCGTTGCAGCACTGCCGCAAGTACCGTGAGTCAGCAAAAGTTAGGTACGAAGCGAGCGGGGTGTCGTGGACCTGCTAATACATGTATACCTAAACTTTGATAATTCATTACTAAGGTAGCTAGGCTAGGCTAGGCTAAGATAATTATAAAAGAAATATAGCGCTATTATTTAGAATATAAGGTACGCGGCGGGATTTTTTAATTTTATATACTAGCCGTGCGTATTAATGACTGCTTAGAGCCTCGCTAGCTTCGATTCGACGAGCGTCTTATATCTTGCACATACAATTGGAGCATTAGCTTATCTTTCTTTCGTGGTATGGTCGCCAAAGCACAAAGGGCATTAGACTGTGCAGAAAACGAGCTTATTAGTTCTAAGTTCATACCCTGTGCTAATAGCCTACTTTTACCACCAAATTTAGACGATAGGCTACGCTCCCCAATCAACCTGCCAACCTTCTATTTTAGTGGCACGTCTCCACGGCCACCAGCACGCGCCAACTACAAGCAGGCCGCCCACGGCCTAAGCAAACTCCATGTCTGAATAGCATCATCCTCATTAACTTTAGGCCTAATCTCATAGCATCCCCCAAACTCAGGTCCCCAAGTAAAGAAATGGTCCTCAACCCTCGCTACTCATCCTCCCAAATAGCAATCTCAATGCCCTATTCTACGCTCTCGATCCTTTTACCCAAAAAGTCAATCTGATCCCCCTCAATTGTCTATCCTTCCTATTTTCTATGCTCCCTTTAAGTAGTGTCCCAAGCTCTCATACTTCCTTTCTTTCCCATATCCCAGTAATCATCTCTAGTTTCCGCCTATTTCCATTGCCCATTTCCATTACCCATTTCCCAAAGTAGCCATGGGTCCAACTCCATCCCATTTATGAATCAGTAGAAATGAAGAAAAAAGAAAGACGTTCAAGGAAAATAGGAAAAGAGCAATACAAAAGAAAAAAGAAAGGGGGCACGATGCAGCCTTCAATTGCCGTCCAAGGTGACAGTCTCAGAGCGTGCCTCCTCAATCAAAGCGGCCAAAACATCGCGCCAATCGGTCAATGATTCTGGGACGACATCGGCCATTATCTCTGCGAGGTGGTTGAGATCCTCAATCATTCCCAATAGATGACCATGGCCGGCCAATGGGAGCCAATGGGTGATGTACGGCGCAGAATGTGATGAACATCTTACCACATGTTTCCACGAGGGCATTCGGAGATATTGGGCTTCTATCATTCGGATTCATTGGCTTATATTACAAGAATGCTACACTTGATGATGACTGGTATGAAGGCCATCATCCTCATCCGGACTCTTCGCCCTCGTGACGCTTCTGTATCGCTTGCATCAGCTCGTAGAGCTGGTGGATTTGTTCGTCTGTTGTTCACATGAGCATCGTATTTTCGAGATGGAGCCGTTCGACCAAACTCACCGCTCATCTTCTGGAGCTTGCCCTGATCGATCTTGTCGCCCACCCATGAGTCGCCTTCAATCTTCTGGGCATACAGTTGCCACTCGGTGAGGAAGCCAATCTTGACGCGAAGAGCGGGCGTTAGGACGAGTTCACGACATCTGTCACAAAAACTGGAGAGACTTCGCGACTGCACTTACCAGGTGCGCTGGGTTGTCGACCTTGCGGTGGGCCCTAAACTCGGCCTTGATGTACTCGTCGCCGAGGACGCGCATCTCGGCCGGGAGGTGCTTCCGGTGGGCGCGGAAGAGCCGCCTATAGAGGGGAATCGGCGGCAATAGAGCCGTGGGCTTCGGCTGAAGGACGTTTTGCGTGGCGGCGGCGGCCAACCGCGCGAGTGACTGGCGCATGTTCGACTGGTGTCCGAGGTCGTCGTCGGCCCGAGAAAGAAAGGTGGGAAAAGGGGTCCAACAGCTTCGCGCGGCACGCCTGCGCGCTGCTCTAAATAATGGTCTATCAAAACTGTATGAGACTGAAAATAAGCAGCCGTGGTTCAAGCCAGCGCTGTGTGAAAGATTGTGTATGGGTATGAGTGATGTGGATGAAGGCTATGACGGGGGAGAGTTGCGCGAAGCGGCCGAAAATTTCGGCCCCACCCGCTCACTCGGTCACTCACTCACCTCGACCTTCACGCGCGAAACTTGGTGAATATACTCACGACATACATAAATTCAACGTCGCGACAAGATGGCCTTTTCATTCGGCTTCTCGGGCGACGACATAGACGCGCCCCTCGAGGACGCCCACGAGACCAGCTCGCCAGCAATCCACAGCAGCAACGCATCCGCACCAGCAGCAGCGGGCGCATTCCCCGTCGCCGGCAAGCCCCAGCTCCCGCCCACGCGGCACGACCTCGCCGAACTGCTCGCGCGGCTGCCGTCCAAGATTGCGTTTAGCTGCGTGGACGTGACGCTCGACGATGGCGTGACCACAGTCCGGATCCCGCGCCGCGAGCTGTGGGACGTGCGCGCGCAGATCATGGCCGAGGACGACGTCGACGGCCGGGGGCACGGCGCCGAGGGCTTGGGCGAGCACGATGTCCAGACGGGCGTCTACGAGGGCGGCTTCAAGAGCTGGGAGAGCAGCGTCGATCTGGTCAAGGTGCTGGCGAAGGAGAGCCATCCGGCTTCGCTTCAGGGACGGCCTGTCCGTGTCATAGAGGTATGTGGTGTGATGCGACTTCATGCCATGGAGCGCTACGCTGCTTGCTCGCTGCTAACGATGCCTCACAGCTCGGCTGCGGGACTGCTCTCCCATCCGTAGCCCTGTTCCAGTGGGCCATGGCCCTTGAATCCTCACAGTCACAGCCCCAGCCCTTCACCTTCATCCTGGCTGATTACAACCCCTCCGTCCTCCAGCTCGTCACCATGCCCAACTTCCTCCTCGCCTGGGCTCTCCACCACCAGCACCAGCATCCCGCCCTCCGCGACGCCTTCTCCCTCGAGGGCGAGCTCGAACTTAGCCCCGACGTGCTCCAGGCCTTCCAGACGTTCCTTGTTGAGCGTCAAGTAAGCCTGTCCTTCCTCTCCGGCGGGTGGTCCCCCGACTTCATCCAGCTCCTCTACGAAGGTCTGCCGGGGCCCGCACCCCACGAGTCAGCCCCGTCACCTGTCAGCCTCCTCCTCGGCGCGGAAACCATATACTCCCCTTTCGCCCTGCAAGCGTTCAACGAGACCGTCTTTGCTGTGCTCGGCCGCGAACAGTCCGCGTTGGGTGCCGAGGCGGCCGCCTTCGTTGCTGCCAAGAGGCTGTACTTTGGTGTCGGCGGGTCGTTGGATGATTTTATAGAACAGGCCCAAGCCAAGGGCGGCAGCATCACCAGGCTTCGAGAAGAGACCGAGGGCGTGGCTCGCGGCGTAGTTCGCTGCGTCGTTGAAGGTCAAAGTAGGGATCCCGCGCAAGCCACGGCAGGGTAGCGAGGTACCCTTAGACAAATAGAAGACAATTTACCATCACAGAGAGGTGGATTCACGGAAATATGTGAGGCTCGCGTCGCTTACCCGAGATCTGCTTCGCCCCGTCTGAAGCATGAAAAACCAACGCTGGGTATATTCCTATCCTCCAAGGGAACGCCTGGGGTTTGCCAGCCCCGTAGTGAATGAAGCTCTCTAAACCCGCCATAAACCCTCATCAGATGATCTTCTGCCCTTAAATCCCTTTGCAATCGGTCGTGACATCGATTTTGGCCAACCACTCAAGCTATTTGGCCTTCTTTAACTTCTCGGAGCACTCAGGGCAGTACCAAGTCCCGTTAGGTTCGCTCTTAAGCCCGACGCAAGACCAATGGAACCACTCATATGGGCAGTTCTCGTTGTCGCAAGCCACCATGTCCCCGTAGCTCACGTTGTGACACAGGCAGTATTTCTTGTCATCTCCGCCATCCTCCTCTTCCTCCTCCTCGTCTTCGGCTTCAACGACGACCTCGTCGCCGTCCGCGTCTTTGGTGTCTGCAGCGGGCGTGCCTCTCGATCGGCCGTCAGCGACATCCTCATCGTCACCGCTAATGCTCTCCGCCTCGGACAAGTCGCTATCTGCCGTCGAGGCTGGGGAATTTCGGGCCGACGCCTTCTTGACGCGTGAAAGCGACGACTTGGGTGCTGCCTTCTTCCGCGCCGTCGCCGTCGGTGTGCCTCGACGACTGCCTGTCCCCGACCCCGCCTTGACCGAACCAGCTCGCGGGCCGGCACTACCCGCTCTCACTGCACCGCTGGTCGCCGCAGCGGCGGGCCCGCTCTTGGGAGTACCTGGGCCAAGCGAGGAATGCCTCGCGAGGCCGCTCGACGCAACCGGCGCGTTGCCCAGGCCCGCGCCGGCTCGCGGGCCGCGTTTCGTTGCCGGACCAGCCGAGCTCTCTCTTTGCCGGTTGAGTATGATGCTTGCCGCCGGAGTCGCCGGCGCTGAGGCGGCGTGCTGAAGGTTGCTCTGTTGGGCTTGGGCGTGTCGGATGTGAGGGTGTGCTGGCAGGCGCGTCGTGGCTGGGTTGGAGGCAGCGTGTGTAGGTTTGAGCGGCGACGAGGTCAGGGCGGCTGCTGCGATGCCGGCGGAAGGATTGATGGAGCGGAGGGAGGGAGCGGTGTGATTAGCGGCGCTGGGTCGCAGCAATGAAGGCACTTCGTCGGGTTCTGTGAAGCCAGGCTCTGCGCGGTCGTAGAGCATCTTGATCTGGATGTCAAGGCTCCGCAGGTGCTTGTCCATGGTGGCCTGGAGCTTCTGGGTGAGAGCAATCTTGTCGTGCGAGAGCTTGTCGGCACGGGCGAAGTTGTCGCGAATCTGAGAGCGCAGCAGTTCCTCCTTAGGGTTCGGCTCGTGGCTGCCGTTGGACTTGATCCATTTCTGAATCTTGGCGTCGCGGTCTTCGATGACGCGAATGCACTCGTTGTACTGGCGATCCTTGTCGGCAATCTCGTCCTGCATAAAACGAATCTCTTCGGGGAGGTTCTGGACACGGTTGATCCAGTCGTCGAGGATCACGCCGGGATCGAGGGCTTCGCCTGGAGGCATCCTCTTAACGAAGTCGATGGACAGGTCGTCCCTAGGCATGACGGGTTAACTTGGGGCGCGTTCCCAAGAGCGCAGGCGGCGAAAATCAAAATGTACTGCGAAGGAGAAAAAAAAATAAAACTGGAGATGCAGCGCGAACAAAGCGAAGGATCAAGTGCAAATCGACAGACGTGACGAAGGAGGAAAAACACTCGGCGGCAGAGACAGGGTCGGCTCCGAGTGGCCAGCTGCAGGTAAGACACTGGCGGCGGCAGACGGAGCCCACAGCCGCCACTACCCTAGTCGGGTCTGTCCCACCAGCGCGACGGTCGATGATGCTGCGACTGCTGCTGGACAGGCGGCGCGCAGAGCTCGGCGACGCATACGACGGGCCCAGAAGGTCGCTGCGTCTTGTCGCGAGATGGGCGATGCATGCTATGTGCGGAACAGATTGGTTGTCGAGCGCGAGAGCGACCAAGGCAACGAAACGCAACGCAAGGCAGAGGGCAATCGCAGGGCCGGGCGGCGTACGCGGCCAAAGAACAAGAATCGGCCGCGGGCTCAACTCACCTCGTTGCCACGTAATGGCCGGCTCTGATGTTACTTCTGGCGCCGCGCGATGCGATGCAAAGTTGATGCTGCGGCCGCTGGCGAGAGGCGGGCAAGGGCAAGATGAGATGGCAGAGGCGACGAGGCAAGCTGTCCGAATGTCGTTGCGATGCTGGGCCAGAGAGGCACCAGGCGCCGGGCTTTTTTCCGCCACTGGAAGCCTGGAGCCTTGCCCCGCGGTAGACGCCAGGTACCGCTCCCGCCGCCGTGGCACAGCGCTGTTCCCATGTACCGCCCGGGCAGGGAACCCTGATGCGAGGCCCCAAGCTTGGCTGTCTCCACCTGCCCCCAATCCGGACTAGGCTACAGACGGCTCCTGCAGTGCACGCACGACATGCGACTACTCGTAGATAGCCGGCGACGACGCCCGTCTTTGACCATTTCAACCCACCAAATCCAGCACCAAACGAACGCTTCCTGCGCCTCCGGCTCGCCGTCAACTCGGTTAGGCACGTCCTGACTGACATATATCGCACCGCAAGACCACAGGAGCCTCTCGAGCCTTCTGTCGCGAGCAGCCGCAGCCCGCACTCGCCTCCCTCTGGGGACCTCACTGCGCCAACGCGCCTCACTTCACGTCACCTCACTCAACTCACTCACTCGCGCACTCACTCATTCGCCCAGCACCCTCAGTCTCAGCTCAACTCTATCCTCATCGAGGCGCCTCATCGGTGCCGCACCGGGCTTGCCGGTCATGGACATCGATTCGTACCGTTATCGCGTGCCCAAGCCAAACTACCTTCCTCACAAGCCCGACGTCGACCGCGATGACTCCATCGTGGAGGAGTACAACGCTCCGCTGGGCCTTGCCAGCGAGATGGACAATGCCAAATTCTTCAACAAGTGCAAGCGCAGTGCAGAAGAGGCCAACATCACGCGACCCAAGGGCTACACCGTCTCCTTTCACTGCAACCCCGACATGGAAAAGCACCACTTCGGCATGACACATCCAATGAAGCCGTGGCGCCTGACGCTTTCGAAAAGCTTGATTTACTCTTACGGCATGTCCTTTGCCATGGACAACTACGTCTCCCGCGCCGCTACCTACGAGGAGCTCGCAGACTTCCACTCCACCGACTACCTCGACTTCCTCGGCACCGTGCTTCCCGAGCCGGTGCCCCGTGACTTGGAAAATCAGAATCCGGACCTCAAGTTCAACCTTGGAGGCAGCGATTGCCCGTTATTCGAGGGGCTGTACGACTATTGCTCGATGTCCGCTGGCAGCGCCCTCGATGCTGCGAGGAAGATCTGTTCCAAGGAGTCGGACATCGCCATAGCCTGGGGAGGTGGCCTTCACCACGCAAAGAAGGCCGAGGCGTCAGGCTTCTGTTACATCAACGACATTGTCATCGCCATTCTCCAGCTTCTTCGCTTCCACCCTCGGGTCTTGTACATCGACATAGACGTGCACCACGGCGACGGCGTAGAGGAGGCTTTCTTCTCCACCGACAGAGTCATGACCGTCTCTTTCCACAAGTACGACCCCAACAACTTCTTCCCCGGCACGGGTGCTCTCGACGACAATGGCCCTAAAAACGAGCATAACCCTGGAGCCCACCACGCCGTCAACGTCCCCCTTCAAGACGGCATAACTGATGAGCAATACGACATGCTGTTCAACACCATCATCGGTCGAATCGTCGAAAAGTTTCGCCCCAGTGCCATCGCTCTGCAATGTGGTGCAGATTCCTTGGCCGGCGACCGCCTCGGCCGGTTCAACTTGCAGGTGCAGGGCCACGGCGCCTGTGTCGAGTTCTGCAAGAGGATGAACCTGCCACTAATTCTCTTTGGCGGCGGTGGCTACACGCCTCGAAACGTCGCCCGCGCCTGGACTTACGAGACAAGCATCGCCATCAACTGCCAGGACAAGATCAACCCGATACTGCCCCAACACACTCCGTGGCGCGAACAGTTTCGGCAGGACACGCTATTCCCTACCTTGGAGCAGATCTTGGGCGAGCCACGCTTGAACAAGAACCCACCCAAACGCCTGCAGGAGATTGTACAGCACGTCACTGAGCAGCTCCGTTTTGTCCAAGCCGCCCCCAGCGTTCAGATGCAGGCCATCCCCCCGGATCTCGGAGCCATAAGGGACGAGGTCGAGCAGCGACTCAAGGAGGAGAGCGCTGAGAGGAGTGCCGAGTTGCGTCGGCTCAAAGAATCAGGCATCGGGACGCCCATGGAGTTTTAATTGCTTCGATGCTAGGGAAGGCGGCGGTGAGAAATGACAGATACCCATAGGTGGTTGGACATGCGATGCTTCATCGCGATTCGTTTACATGTAGATGGCTTCACTTGCTGTACAATTTCGCGAAAGAAATTACAAAATTACACATGCACTCGTGCAGAAATAATAAGAGCTGTATGAAAAGCCAATTGCCGCAAGGCTTGACATGTTGGCATTCTGCCGATGTCGCAACTCCCGGATCACGGCGCGTCCCCGCGCAGGGCATTGAGATGCTGAGCTCGCTGTTGGCACGCGCCGCTTCCACAACGAGCAAACGATCAAAATGTCAATTGCAACCGAAAAACTAAGTCAAGCATCTGGCAATAAATAAAAGCAATATCGGGAGGCTCAAGGAGGAACGCCAGGTGGTCGATGCAAAAGCCTCCAGCCGCGAGGCGAGGTGCCGAAAGACTTGAAACGTGTGCAGACGTTGCCGCACGTTTCCGGTTGACGAATGAAAGTCCTCCATGGCAACCACTTCTCTGCTTGGATTCAACATTCGGACCAGCTTCCATCGGCACTCCTCAGCCTCCACCCTGCGGCTTCGTTTCCCAAGGTGGCCCCCCTCCGCCCTACTCGCGGTGCTCTGCTGAGAAGTATATGCACATGAAGATCCAAGAAGATGTTACTCAAAATTGAGCCACACGCCGACGACTTAGAAGTAGCGGATCGTGGCCTTACCGCCGGCCTGCATAGCAGTCTGTGAATAATGTCAGCATGAGCTTCTCTTCTTGCGCCCACCAAGGGCGATTTTTGAATCGTGTACTCACAGTGCAGCCGTTGGAGCCTCCGGACCACTGGCCATCGACGTACGAGCATTTGGTGTTGACGTCTCCCGTAATCTCAACGTTGAAGTCGAGCTGGGCAGTGCTGGTAGGCGCATTCGGGAAGAGGGAAATGTAGGTGTTGCCGTCAGCAGCCTTGCCGACACCAAGAATGATGGGAGCCCAGTTGCCAGCTCCAGAGGGATCCGAGGGGCTGTTCCAAACGCAGGCGTCCGAGGGGCCAAGGCCCTTCTTGTTGATGTAGTACTGGGCCGAGGTGCTCTTGCCATCCCACACATAGTAGTCGTCCTGAACGGGGTTGGTGATTTGAACCTCCTCGCCAGGCTGCGCAATGGCAGGGACGACCATGCTCTCGGTTCCGGGGTAGTCGGTGCGGCACGTGGAGACAAGGACGCTCAAGTCGTTCTTGACGGTGACGCCGCCAGCGCCTGGCTCGCAGAGGGTGCTGGAGCTGTCGCGGGTCAGCTCGAGGTAGCCGTCGGAATTGCAGAAGAGGCCGCCGATGGACTGCTTGGTGGAGCCCTGGGCCTTGGACCATTGGGTCTTCTGGTAGCCTGGAGGGCAGGAGTACGAGCACATGCAACCCTTGGAGCAGGACTGGCCGCTGATGCCGGTGACGATGTTGCTGATGCTGAGGTCTCCGATGGAGAAGTCGGGAACGAACTGCAGGCCGGACCAGCCGCCGAAGTTGAGCCAGTCAAGCTCAATGGCGCCGTACTGAGAAGGGAACTCGGAGCACTTGACCTGGCCGCTGGGGAACTTTGCGCTGACTCCAGTGCCGCCAGAAACGGAGGAGCCGCTGCTGCTGGCCTTGGGAGTTGCGGCCGGCGTCGACTGGACCGCCGGCGGAGCCTGAGAAGTGCTCGTAGGGGGCGGCGGCGGCGGCGCGGAGGTGGTCGAAACCTTCTCGATGAATTGCGCGGCGACCTTGGCCTCGCTCGTCGTGGTTGGCGGGGGCGGCGGAGGCGGCGGCGTATAAGTCGGGGTGGTCTCGCCGACGACAACGTATTCGCCAGCCTTGAGGCCGGCCTTGGCCTGTTCGGCGTTGAGCAGCTCGCCGCCGAGCTGGTAGACGGTCTCGGTAGGACCGACGACGAACTGGGTCACGACATCGGGGGAGCGCTTTTCGACCTTGGATCCAGCGTTCTTCTTGGCATGGCGATGGAAGTGGTGGTGCGAGTTTGCGGCGGCACCAGCGGCCAGGCTGGCCGCGAGGGTGATATTGATGATATTCTTCATCGCGGTGAGACTCTCGCAATCGCTAAGACTTCTGCATTGTCGATATGCCGTTAGCCAGCCGGAAACTTTGGTTAATACGGGACAAGGAGCGTCGGTCTCCGCCCATAGTCCAAGAAATATGCAAAGGGCAAGCGGCAGACATCTCCAGACTAAGATCCTTCGCAATTCGCGGTTGTGTCGCAGGTTGAGGGCTTACCTGAATGATCAATATAATCGTTGCTTTGGGGTCAACCGTAAGGGCCGGAGGCGACAAATGTCTTGCTGTAGCGAGCGTGTCGATGCGATGGACCAGGTTTAAGGAGCGTGGTAGAGAGATTGACTCTCAGTTGGAAGGACGCAACGCGATGGGAAAGCGAAAGAGGACCAGCAGACGAGGCAGAGAGCGAAAAGGGAGGGAGGCGGAGGAGCAGAGGAGATGAGATGGTGTCTTGAGAGCCACAGGCGTCCCACAGGGGGGGGGAACGGGCGCTGGTGGGTTCGCCAAGGGGGCCGGCGGCCTGGGGTGGCTCGTCCGGCGGACAGGACTCCACTAGGAAATTACCCTGGGAGGCCCTTTTTGGGGTGGTAAATTGAGAGGGAGACGGCGATGCTCGTGCCGCGCCAGCCCGTCGCGCTCGCCGTCTCCGCCTACAGAGACACCTGCTGGCACCTGAACCTCGGACACGCCACGCCACGGTTACGTGCCAGTGCCGGCCCGTGTACCTGAATGGCATGCGACGAGCAGGGCGCAGGGCCGCGTACCTGCGCCGCCCGTGCCATGTATTACCTCACAGCCCGGAAGAGTCGATGCGGCCTTGGGGTGAGGGGGGACACCAGAGAATGCGATCGGCAGCGCCCAGAGAGGAGCGCGATGCCTACCCAGCGATGGTGCCTTGCAGCAAGTGCATGAATGAAGCCGACAGCCCGTCGGTGTGCATTGGCTCACAGACAACCGCAATGGGAGATTTGCACGATGCAGATCCCCGCGACGGTAGCAAGTCGGCGTGAGGCGATCAGGCGTCTTTCGGCCTGTGCGCTCGCGTTCGTCGCTCAACAAGATGATGCATTCGCGTCGGCTGGGTCTACTCTCGCTTGGTTCTTGGACGTGCGGGTCGCGCGTCCTCTGCTTACTCGCGCATCTTTGTTTGGCCCGTCTGAAGTCATCGTGGGAACTCAATCGTGGCAAACTCTCGCTGCCGAGCGACAAGGGCAGGTTCGCCGCTGGACGGCTCACCGTCGAGGAATCCAGAACCCAACCTTGCCAACCCTCCAACCTTGCGAGAAGGCAGGCCCTGCATCCCCGCTCGAGAATCTGCGGCTGGGATGCGCTCAGGAAGCATGGTCGTCGCAGCGGTGGTTGGTGGCTGTGCCTTAGCGCCCGGGTACCTGGAGCTAAGCCCCTTCTGGTCGCTGCAACGGTCCGCCGGTGGCAGACGCCAAGTCGAGGCAGTTAGCGCGTGCACTTTAAGGCCCGGGAAAACCATATCATTGGCTACTTTCCTGCTGACCCAAGGGGGAGGCTCAGCCAACAAGACGACGAATCTCGTCCCTGTTTGTTGCTGCCAGTCCACCCCTGCTCCCTGCTCACCCCCCTTGCTCGCACTCGCCTCCCTGTCGCCGTACGATACTCGTGCGAATCCTCGTAATGAGTACGAGTACTCGTAGACGCCACCCTTCCAACCTCCAACAACCGGTGTCGTTGCTGTCGCTTCTCTGCATCTGCGTTTTTTTTCTCGATGACGCTCATCGCCGGACGGGTCGCGTGCCATGTTTTTTCTGCAGTGGAGCGCCAAGAATGGACTTGCAAAACGCGCTCAGTTCCTGACTCGATCTGGAATGCTCGAGAACGCGGTCATCATGCGACTGCGCGGCCATGACAGGACTGTACTCGTACCAGCCAGCACTCGGTGCACAAGTCACCTTGCCGTTTTTATGCAAGCGCCCGAACTTTGCATATTTCTTTTGGTCCTGGGCGAAGCGACGAGCGGGTCGAGCCAACCAAGTGTCATCTGAAACACACTCCTGTCCAGCTAGCGTTCATGCTAGTACTCATGGGGATGAGAGTGGGCAATCATTGACAAGGGCAAGGGCAGTCAATCATCCATTGCCGCAATCCTCCGTTCGTCCCCTTTGACATCACGACGAACCTCACGGCTGTTGCCTACTCCGTGGCGTAGCAATAGCCTGGCGAGCCTCAGCTCCCTTCTTCTCAGCCTCATGAGCCCGGATAGGCGTGGCGTCACCGTCATTTAAGTAGGCTATGTCGCTGCTCAAATGTCAGCGATCGCGTCCGTTATTAGTTCAAGCCGCAACCTGCGCCTTGTCTGTCGTCTTGTTCTTCACTCTCGCTAGAACCTGTCGAAGCGGATCTGCCCGCATCTCTTGCTCTGGCCGCCGCGGTATCAAGCTCCATTTGTGGCTCGTAGAGCCGACGGACAAATGCCACGGCATTCAGCTCGGGCTTGGCAATATAGTCCTTCGATGAGTCTTGGCACCATGTCCGCTCGATGGGTGCCATCCCTTTTGCGAGCAATTTGGCATTGACTCCTCATCCAACGCTACGACTAACTCGTAGTCCCTCGCCAGCTAGTCGATCGAAATCACGTCTGGCAGCGGAGACGACCGCGTCAGCACCGGGCTCGTGATGCACTGTGTCTCTTTGTCTACGGATTAACTACTCCATGCAATCTGCCCCTGGATTGCCTTGGTTCGCTGAGGCCTGGCTTCACCCGTGTTGTTGAATGGTTTAGGCGGCCTGTCAAGCCTGACGATGCCGCCATTTCCGAGCGCCCCAGATGAGCAGCCCTAGCTAATTCAGGAAGAGAAGCAGCCAAGAAGCGAATTTTCCTCGTTTGGCGGGCGGTGCATATCCGCGAGCGCGTTTAGTTGTACTGCGCAGGCAGACTACGCATCGGTCTACGAGTAGTTAATCGTCTTGGTGCTATCCACTCCAATTTGGCGACTTGGGAGGCACCTCTGCGTGCGCTCAGCTAGTTCTGGGCAACCTTATGTCTTTACCATGACTACTTCCTGGCCGATAGACTCGACATTTCAATATGGCCTGGGTAAGTGAAGCAGCAGAGGCAAAGGCACGCTTGAGGGGAATCTCATCGCAGTCAGCACCGCCTCCAGGTAGGTCAATGCCGTTCATACAGGCAAATATGGGGGCGACTGGTAGTACGTTTTTTTGTTCATTCGATGGAGCATGGCACCGTTCGGCTCTTTCATGGATAATATCTGGGACGTTCTCTCTGGCAGGAAAATCCAAAGGCAATTGCGTTCTTTGGTAAGACTGCCAGAGTAATCAGTTGAGATACTCGAGGTGTTTTCGACACTCAGGATCTGGACCTCGGCCGCTATCTACATTGTAGTTCCAATTGTCGTGCAGTCTCTAGGTGGGCTTTAGTGTTCGAGTTTCCAGTGATCAGTTCCTTTGCCCGCCTGATCCGTGATTGCGGAACAATATGGCACGAGCCTTGCGGGCCGTCTGACGCTTGTCGACGTCAACATTGCTCATTATATTCCAGGGGACCTCCCCTATCGTTTCGAAACAACATAGGCTCTATTACTTAAACAAACCAACTGCTCTCACTGTCCGCTTCTTGACGGCATCCACTTCCCAGTGTTGCGAGTCGAGGTCTCTCCCGTTCCAAGCTACCCTGTATCATCCAGAGCAACACCACCTGTATTCACATTAGTGGTTTTCCAATATCTGTGCCGGTTTTATTTCATTCGTGCATCCGAGGTGTGTCTTTTTCTTCGCGATCGGTGGTTGGTGTCTGTTTTCAACTCACTTGATGAGAACACCCGTTGCAGACCCCTTTCACATTCGTTTATCTGCAATAGGCGTGTGGTCGACGCGCAGTCCTGCTACGCAACCCCCTCCGGCAGCTCTCCCGGTAAGAAATCTGAGAATGGCACCAGATAGCTGTTAATGATCCCCGAGGACTCTGCAGCCGTTGCCCCGCTACCCTTTCCCAACCACCAACGATTTGGCGTGCAACTGATCGGTGGCCGCAGTGTAGGGTGGATGGCCATCCTCCGACCATACGGGCATTGAGAAAAGCGATGTGATGGGCTGGCTCTATTAAGCAGCCTGAGAATGTGGTAACCAAGCCGCCTGGAATGCGAAGGATCTGTGAGTTGTTCAGGTTGATGTTACGTCGAAGTTCTGAGACTGCCTACTGGAAGTAAAAATTGTCTAGACTAGGGGTGTTGGGGCAGCAGCGGATGCATAGGTGCTCGAAAGTCTAGAATACTTCAGGTTGATGAGGTAATTTTTTTCTTGAATTGATCTCGCTTCCCTTCTCATGCATGTACGTAAAACATAAGACCTCCAAGTATCCCTGATGGATTGAGCCAAGTCACAACTTGTATACCTGTAAACTCTCCTCTCCGAGTGCTTGACTTGCACAGCTGACAGTGAGATACTTAGATAAGCCATCAATGCTGCATTGGGGCCTGGAACTTGTCTCTCGACGTGAACTGGTAACGATATTCATGAAACGACCTGCAAGGTGCATCTCTTTTCTCTAACGGAAAGGCCGTTCAAGGTCCAGACGATCGATACCGAGATTTGCGTAATGGGCTCTAGTGCTTGGAAATCAAGATGACTACGCAGTGGGGATTCCCTGGTACTCGTCATATCCGAGGGCGAGGTTCATGTTCTCTGTGCAATCATTAGCAAACTATGAAAGCCTTTGTTGTGCACCGACAAAACTTACGCAGGCATTGCGTGGCGGCGCCCTTGTTGAGATTATCAATCGTGGCACAGCTATAGAGGTTAGCCGCATCCCTTAGGGGTTTAATCTCAAATATGGATACTCACATAACGACACGCTTGCCGGTATCATCGACAGCGAATCCACCAATTTCGACTCCGTGCTTGTCCTGGATCGACTTAACGTAGGGAGCTTCACCGACCACCTTAACAAGCTTCTCGCCAGCATATCGGTCTTGGTAAATCTGGCGAATGTCTCGGGAAGTCATCTCCTTTTTCAGAGGGATGTTGATGGTCAATTGGATACCGCGGAACCAGGAGGCGCTGCAATTGGATTAGTATATGACAACCAGAAGAAGAAGGAAAAGGTCTTACACGTGAGGAATGAATGCGGTCGGGGCCCCAAGGTGGTGGCTGATTTCTCGCTCGTGGATGTGTCCCGTAAGAGAGTCTGCTCGAGGTTAGCTTCCAACATACTGATGGTCATAGTTTCAGCTGAACTAACAAGGTAGAAGGTTATCCTTCAGAAGAGTCTCGTCGTTCTTTGGGCTCTTCTTCGTTCCAGCTCCTGAGAACTTAGACCAGTTAGCTTCGAGCGTGGTGTTGGCATTGGGGAAGGGGGACATACTCCCGAAACACCAAAAACCGAAGGAACGCCCCCCAAATACGGCACAAGAGGAGCAATGCCGAGTTGAGAGCCCGTTGAATAACAGCCAG
This sequence comes from Tolypocladium amazonense, assembly GCA_024340795.1. Lineage (NCBI taxonomy): Eukaryota > Fungi > Ascomycota > Sordariomycetes > Hypocreales > Ophiocordycipitaceae > Tolypocladium > Tolypocladium amazonense. Next base: position 29,043 of record JALHCE010000161.1, read on the forward strand.
GGCAGCTGATGCGCGTCGATTGAGCAATCTTGCTGCGTTTCACCAGCTCAGGTAATGAGTACGTCCAATTTCCTGTCTGATCAAAACGGAAATCGGCCGAAAGATCAATGATGAGACTCGAGCTTTGACCCAATGCTTCGACGAAGGATTGACATGTGTTGTTGGGCAATGCCATCACTTAGTTGTCAGCAGAACTGTCAGATATCTAGCAAGAGGGAGAGCCTACCCCAGCAGTCGACCTGGCCATCCTTATCCAAACGAGCAACATCCTCGGGAGACAGGTTCTCGTAGATGATCTTGCGCTTGGTATAGCCCTTGAGCTCCTGTCCAACAAGCTCTCGAGAAGACACATGGCGAAGGTCCATGTTGGGGTGGTGGTTAAGAAGGTCGATCAGGGCCTGGCCAGTGTAACCGCGGGCGCCGATGAGGCCAATTCGCGACGGCGACTCGTTGGAAGCATTCTTCTTGCCCAGAGGGGGGTTCGGGTTCGTGTTGAGAGCATTGGCAAGATGTCCGGTGGTGGAGACGGCGCGGGCGTGGACAATGTGGGCGCTTCGGCCGAGGGAAGCGGCGGGCATCGGGGTGGCGGCGAGGGCGGCGGCGCGGGGCGCAACTCGGCGAGCGCCGATGCGCATGGCCCTGGAGGTGGCAGCCAGCATGATTCCGAGACGTGGGAGCCCAATTGACCTGAGATGGGGAGGGCAAGTCGGATGGATGCTGTGCTGCGGGCGGTGTTGGATGTGGTGAGGCTATCCGTGAGGAGATGTGACTGATGTCCGGCGTGGGGTGCGGTGGGGCCGTGTGTGGAGTTCGGGCCCTGGGCTTTTAGATCTGATTAGCCAGGGCCGCAGCGGCACGGCCGAAGTCGGGCGGCTAGGTCTGCAGGAAGCCTGAAACATTGGGTTCTACCTCAGGCAGTCAAGCAGTGTACGCACCACGAAGCTGTGGCTTTATGATTGGAGTTTGGCAATGGCAATACTTGTCGAGCCGGAACGTGGCAATGTGAGCTATGATGGTGCTTATGGCATGAATAACTGCTGAACAGCCGCTGGCCAAGTTGTTCGCGAGCGCTCTGAAAATACCCAAGCCACAAGTGATTGCTTTCAAAGAAAGTGAAAAGAAAAAATCACTGAGCTCTCACGATATTATATGTACACGTACAATAGATGATACCCACTCTATCCACCTACACTTTGGCAGGCGTCTTGCTGTTGATACACGTGCCCAATGACGCAGCATCTACGGAGTAGACAGGGACCCCTTCGCTCATCCATCGTCCATCGCGAGCATCACCCGTGCTGGTGTTGCTGTCTCGACCAAACAACCGCCCTAGCCAAAACGACATCGTGAGGCTATGTCGTTTCTTCTTCTTCTTCTTGCTGACACCGCTCCTTGGTTGCCCTGAACAAAAGGTTTGCTTTCTTGTGTTATCTACATGGACTGCATTGAGCTGGCACAATCTCGAGATGTGACTGGCGACGCAGCTAGTGGCACTTTGCTCAGACGCTGAGGCAATCTTTATGTTGCCATCAATACTCGACGACAACCCTCGCCTTCGTAGGCACAACTCATTGATCTTCAGGGTAAGACGAGACCAGAGAAATTCGGGCTGTACGACACGGCATCCTCACGTATGTTTGCGGCTGTCCGCAAGGAGCATACATGTAGGAGCCAAGAGCTGCTAGTTAGTACTCGTAAGCAATTATCCGCAAGGATTCGGGAGACAGCCGAATAGAGGATCCGTACGAGGTCCTTAATACGACCAATTCCATAAGTGTAGACGGCATGCGGAGTAAGAGTGCCTGGTGGATCTGATAGGAATATGAACCACAGAGAAACTGGAGGTCATCTCGGCAAACCAGAACTGGACTGGAAGTTGAGATTGCGATTGAGGCATAGCATTGGTTGGTGGTGACGTCGCCTGGTGGCTCAGCAGTTCTCCACCACAGGAAGCATCCGTCTGCGCCTGCATAATGCCACAGGGGATTTGGGAGCTGAGAACGGCGGCCCGAGGTTGTTTCGTGACAGCAGTACTCGTATGAAACATGATTTATGATTGTTCACCAGTAGTCGACGAGGCTGAATATACATGTAGCCTGTATCACTACAAATAAATGACCGACAAAACGACCCCTTAACCTTACCCGTGAGAGTCTTTCGTACAAGTACGAGCCCCCAAAACCCCCTCCACTATTTGTTTGCATTTGTTTGCTCGCACGGACCACTTCATAGGGATGCGGGCCACTCACTTCTCGATCAACGGGCATCGCCATTGATGCTGCCCTTCAAGAGTACAGAAATTGTCTCAAATCAATGACTGGCCGTGTTAGAAGAGTGGCAATGTGTGTTGAAGATGTTGGTCGCGCGTTCAGGCGACGCAGTCGGTTGGCTGCAGACGGAGCAAAAGCAGACAAGATCATCGACGTCATTTGGCAGAGCTGCTGGGATTGGCTTGATGCAGGCGTTCCTTTGGGGGGGGGGGGGGGG
>JALHCE010000163.1:0-16043 GCA_024340795.1 Tolypocladium amazonense
ATTATGCCACGCGTTCGTACGCGTCATCTTCCCCCCCCCCTCCTTTTTTTTTAAGCGCGTAATGCTTGTCGGCTGTATCGCACTAGCTACAGGATCTGATAAAAATGCCCGAGTGTCGATGTAATCGGGTACCGAGATTCCTCGACTGCGCCGAAATGGTCGACCGTACCGAAATGGCTGTAAAACATTAACTTATATATTATCGCTTCTTGCGTAATACTGGCTGTCCTTATTCTAGACAGTGCAAGTATACATGTAATATCGCTGGAAATCTGTTACCCAACCGTTCCTCGATAATCTTGGTCAGCGAGCCCATCCTTTTCTGCAGGGCCTTGCTGATATTTCGGATGGCAATGCCATATATTATAGTGCCAGCCGCAGCAGGCGGAAACATGAGCAATAACATGCAGGTGATCTTGGGACTGGTCCAAATCATGATGCCGAGGCCGGTAACGCTGATGCAGAGGTTGCTAAGGCCGTGGCGTAGGTTTTGAGTGCCAGAGTCGGCAACTATGGCTGCGTCTAATGTTAGACGGGAAAGGAGGTCACCTACCCGGGTGACATCAAACAACTCGGCATTTTGCACATAGATCCGCCGATACAGCTGGGAGCGAAGTCTGGCAAGTACTCCCCCCCCCCCCAAGACGCGGAGCAGGATGATAGAGCCAAAGTTTGCCATTGCCCCGACGGAAAAGATGCCTGCTAAGCCAAAGAGGAACTGATAGATGGTGAAGCCTAGCAAGCGAACCTCTTTGCCCTCACTGGCAGAATCTGCAACGTCCATGACCTTGCCGATGGCGTAAGGAACCGTCATGCTGATAAGGGAGTAGATAGCAAAGAGAGAAAAGGCAAAAAGCAGCCGCCTGAATTCGGGACGAGCTACTTGAATCAGGCGTAATATCTCTCCCATACCTGGGCTGTCGACTTTGCGTTCCTTTGAGAAATTGGTGGATAGGTCTAGATGCAAACCCGATGCCTTTCTTACGTCCTTGCGCATTCCTTGCCTGGGAGCCCATTACCCGTGGGCTTTGATCTCATGCTGGAAGGGAGTCCTAACTTCAGTTTGCTTTGCCTCTCTTCTCTCCTGCTGCGCTGAGGTTGTGGAGAAATATTGCCACCCGGGACGAGTGGCCAACAAGTCAGGTAGACAGACACGCGATGCTGCATGCCTTAGGATTGCTCCGCAGATCCTGGAGCTTGACGATTGCTGCGTAGCCAGAGATGTCCAGCGTGATGGGGTTCTAGAGCAGGGAGAGCGGCATCCGGATGCTGTCGCTCTTGTCGCCAGGGATCGTGTGGGTGAGAGAGCCCTCTACAGCAGCCCGGGGAGCGACATATTTGTTTCGAAAACGCACCATCAACCCAACAGGATAGTTAGACCGCGGTCGATGTGTTTGTCTCGCTTTAGGAAGATGCCCAGGAAGAAGGAGCACAAATCTGAGCCGCCGCGAATCAGTGCCTCCGTCAAACAAGACCGCACCTTTGTCAGTTTTGATTCTCTTTTTCGTCGAAACGACATCCCCCTGCAGGTTTCCGGCCCTTGCTATTTGCTACCGTCGAAACTTGAACCAACAAGCCCATTTTCTACACAGCCTGATGACCCTCTTGTTTTGGCGACCACGCCAGGAGAACCATCCCTCGACAACCGCTGCAGAACTGTCCACTTTTGGCTATTGTGTGGCATCGGGATTGATCCCGGGCAGCTTTTGTTCATCATTAGCTTCAGGTCGTGAGGTTCGGACCATCGAAGAGGATTTGTTTAGACCCGGTCGCCAGTCCTTGGTGACCAAGCCGGCCTGGCCTTGTTTGGCTGACCAAGCTGGACAACGACGATACGTCCTTCACCAACCAGAGCCTGGATGCCTCTGTATCCTCTGACTCATCGTCTTTTTCAATGACAAGAGGATTGGCCTCTTTATCCTTTACTAGAGAATATACCGACGGACCCATTTACCGACCTCCACGAAGCGTGCCTGAAGCGCTGCATCAGCTGGGTCGCTGGCCCATCAGGCAGAGCAAGGAATGCTCTGTTGAATCCTCCATTCTAAACCCCTTATTCGATCCTCATCACAGACCACTCATCTCCTCAACCCTGCTCGTCATGGCGGACCTGAATGAGGCCAATGTACGACTCCCGCCCCCGGCCGACATCGGCACTTTCGACGGTACGGGCGCCCCCGGAAAGATGGTTGGCTCGTCTACATTGGGCTTTCAAGTCCAATAATAACGGCTCTCAGGTGTTTCCGAACTCACTTATCCAAGCGATCAACATGGGCCCCCAGGGACCGGCTGCCGCCTTGGTTGATAGTACGGAGGAACTGAGGGCTGTGGTAGCCCGGGTAGATGCTAACATTACCACGATGGACGACTGGCAAACTCTGTAGACTGTGCTGAAAAACGAATACTCTTCTACTCTCGTGGATCCTGATATGGCACCTTGTGTTGGCAGATTGGAACCTCAAGAACCGGCTGAAGCTTTGCAGCCTACTTCACCAGAGCTCAACAGACACTGCGACAGGTTGGTGCGAGGGACAAGGTGGCGACTGACCCACGGCACTTGTTGCAGCTGGAACGCACCCACCTGAAGGGACTGATCGACGACTTCGTTCTGGGCCTACACGATCCCGATCTGAAGCGGGATGCCCTAGAGCAGATAGCCCTTTCTTGTGACCGCCTGATTGGCGCATGGATGGCTCGCGGAGCATCCTCATTACCACGGAGCGGGAAACCGCGAGACGCCAAGTTTGCTGCCTTAGAGCATTTTGTGTAGTCATAGACGGGGAATTCGGCTGATTCGCTTTTGACTGATTTGTATGGATTCGATCCATACATTACTGGCTGCGACCAGCCACGAAACCCTCAGTGCCCGAGGGGCATGCCCCATACCCTGTCCTAGGTATGCCTTCTCAAGCCGCTCCTGTAGCGACTCGAAGCACCTATTTGAGGCCCGCATCTTTCGAGGCCCCGAAGGCTCCCTGCAACTACCTACAGCCAGTCGATAGTGACCCTCGGCGGTGGGCTAATTCGCACATGACTATGGGCCCTGGAATCGACGGGAGATACTCCGTACCTTTAGGCTAACATCAAATGACACCCGCTCAGCCGCCTGTCCGGCCACCGGCACCAGAAGCCACTCCTCCTGTCATTCCATGGGCACCACGACCTCCACCTGGCCCAGTGATGACGGAAACAGCTGGACCACTGGACCATTAAATCAGTCGGTCGGGAAAAGCATTGGCCGAAATCACCCAGTGGCAACTTTTCGCCCTGCTGGAGTCGGATAGAACCCACAGTCAGATCCCGATAAGAAGGCCTCACCTTATGGCCCTCAAGACTCGAAGAACCCATACGTCCAAAAAGCTTTGCCTCTCCCCGACCAGCTGGCGTGCTTCCAGTGTTAGATGCCTGGTCACATCACCCTAGGGTGCACAGCGCCACTGGCAAAGAATTTATAGAATTGGGAGAAGGCTACATTGGAGCGATCTGGTGATGACGAGACCTGGTCAGCCTCTTTGCTTTCTGGGAGCGACCACGGGGGGCTCTGGATACACGAATGGCCCAAATCTACTAGAACGAACTGTTGGCTGACAAGCAAGGATTGAATGGTCCTGAGCCTTCTCCTATGAAAGTCGAAGAACCGCCCGTACTCACACCTGTAACTTTCGTAGGTGTGCAGAGCCACCATTCACTAAAAGCGATCACCGGCTTTGTGTCATAGTCCAAGAGATGGATTCGATATCCAGCCTCGTTATATGGGTTCGACTTCACGTATTGCTTCAAGTGCGCTGAGTCAGTGACCGATAACCGGTAAACCTCCGGGCGATCAAGAGGACAGAAGCGCTTTTGCTGTCTGAGAGGCTGTTGCAAGAAAGCAGTGGGTAGGCCAAACGGAGATGGACAGCACATCTTCACCCGGTTGCTGTTATCACGTGGTGTTACGCAACGCAAAACAAAATCAGACAAGACGGTTGCTCCATCATGATAGACTGCAAGAAATACAAAGGAAGGTCTCATATTAAATATGACATCTGCACATGAGACGGAGATTGCCGATCGAAACACAATAATATAATAAAAGCCAAACCATGGAGGTGCTAAACATCTCCGGCAGTTGGGTCAAAGCTTCCAGCGCGGTGGCTGAGACTAGCACCAATTAGATCTCTCCGAGTACTGGGTCCTGTGAGAATTTGGCGGCGAAAGCTCAAGCGTCTCTTTTTCGTTTCCTTCTCGGAACCTCACCAGTCCCATGCCCCTTCGACGGTAATTGGCAGCGAATATTGCCAGCAATGTCGGCGTATTCCACATCCCAGTCGAGCCTACCCAATGTGGTTTCATCTCGCCGTCGGAGTTCACGCGCTATTTGCCGGTATTGTGCCGCCGTTGGAGCCGTGGTAGTGTGTGCATAATCCTCTAGGATCACCGTCACAAGCTCCAATCCCCTGAAGAAGCGTCGTAGTAACTTCGCGGTCCTAGGAGCCTGGTGATCGTCCCAGAGCCCGAGTTGTGCAACCATGATCCTCTTGATCTTGCCGAGATCATGTCCGTAAGAGACCTGCAAGCCACGGAGGTTATCCAGATCGGTGTCGTGATCAAGCCAGAGACGATCACTGTCTGGATCCATGTAGAATGCCATGGAGCTGAGACTGAAGTGCTGCAAAGCAGTGTACTTGCTGAGGGTGTGCATGCGAGACTCCCGGCAGATATGGAGAGCCACTGGATCCGGGCAACACTCGATTGCTTCATCATCCTGGCTTCTCGCGCTGTAGTCCTCTTGACGCCATACGCAATATCTGGCGGCCAGTTCCAAGCAGTCAAACTCAGCGGCATCAAGCGATTTGTCTTCGGAATCGGAGAAGCTGGAAGACGAACGTCCCCCAGACCAAGTGACGCTGTCTCGATGGCAGAGCTCTACAACTCGTGACGGTGGCCAAGTTAGCTCCCAAATTCGTTGTCGAACTTCCTTCGGTAAGTCGGAAAATGACGTGCGTTGTTTGTTCGCTCCATGGGCTGCGTAGTTAGCAAATGAGCAGAGGTGATTCATTGGACGAGCCGATGAGGAACATTACCAACTGGTGTGGCGTTGGAGGACATGGCAATGGCTACTTGTGTAGTCGACAAGATCGAGCTGGTCCGTCGGTCGTACTAATTTAATTACCAGCCATGCATAGTCAGCGGGACAGGGGCAACCGACGCTGACCGGCCGGATGAACACGTGCATCCCGCCGCTCCACTTCGCCAACAGCGGCCCCCAAGCAACACCATCACCAAGTTAGTACGAAATATTCGCAGCAACGGCCCCAAAACGAATGAAATACGCTGCTCGTGGCCACAGTGGCCTTGGCTTGAAGCCCACGGCCAAGTGAAACCTTTCTTGAGATCTTCCTACCATTGCCCTGCATTGAAGTCTCAAATATCACAAAATCTGTTCGGCTCGCTCTGTTGCATAACCTTCTGAAATGCCCAACGCAAACAACACAGGCCCCGGTTACCCGGAGGGCTATTAACCCGCGAGTGGAAACCTCGGAACCATCATCGACAACATCGTCGCGACAGGCCTCAACAAGTGGGGTTTCGTGATACTGCGAGGCTATATAGTAACAACGACGAGTAGTAGACTTTTCTCAATCTCTATAAGGCAGCGGTCGCTAACGAACTCTACTACTATAAGCTAGAAGACCAGCTCGGCTAGTAGCTCGAATAGACAGTTATCGAGGATCCCGTAATTCTAGATAGAGCGTCTAAGGGTACTGCGCGGAGTCGATTCTTTACGTAGGTAGAGGAATAGAAACGAGATAGCGAAATAGCGGATAGGCCTTGGGCTATAGGTTATCTCCCTCGATATATGTTCTGTCTATACGTCGACGAGGTCTATATAAAGAGTATTATAGCGAGGTAACGAGAGGGAAAGCTACTAGGTTTGCGGTGGTGTTTGGACTTCTCGGGAAAGTCATTATTATTAATAGCTTATATTAGGATTATACGCCAGCAGAAAAGAATAAAGAAGACGACGATGACGACGAAGGGTGGGGGGAAGTCGATGGCATAACTAATTACGATGTAGGCTGGGGGTATATCGAGGCCGATGGCTACGCCGTGCTCTACTCGTACCTGGGCTCCGGCGCCTCGCATAGTGAGAAATAGGAGGGTTTTGTCTATCGCGGTCGTCGCCCTAAACGAGATCCTAAGCCCGATTATAGATACGGCCATCTACTATCTGAAGTCGAACGTGGCGTGCTATATAGGCAACGTTCCTAGAAGTAAAACAAAAGGAGCAAGTTATCTGGGTGGGGGATATAATTGGGAAAGTAGACACGAAGTCGGAGAGTTGTATATAATATAGGTATAACTCTCTAAAAGTTCTCTATACTTTCTATATAATAAAAAATCTACCCCTTATGCAGCGGTGCCGTTTGATGTAAAAAGGCGCTAAAGGGGTGACATAAAGTCTTATCATTACTTTCTCTGCGTAGGCAAGGCCTGGCTTCTTCGGAATGCTAGCTCTCCCGGCGAAGATGACCCACGCATAGAGCAGTTAACTCACAAATTATTTTTTTCTCCTAGTAATCTAACCCGGCACTTTAGAAGAAAACATCTAAAGAACCTGTAAATCAGATGTTACGACCACGGCCCGCGAGGCGGACCTGGGAACGAGTTCGGGGAAGCGATAACTAAGGACCCTAGTAGCCAATGCAATATTCAAGTCTAGTAGAATTGATTTTCCAGCCCTACAATGCCGGCGGTAGACTTGAATTTCCGCGACAGTACATGTATGCTAGACTAGTAAAGACAGGGCAAATATACACATACGTTGCTCCTTCTTCATTAAAGCTCCTTTAAGAGCACCAGAAAAGAAGGTAGCCATAGTAGAGAAAAACCATCAAGGTTAATCTTTTCCGCAAAAATGTGGCTCATGCCAATACATGCACGTGATAAGTGAACGAGAGCACCTTCTTCGGTTGGGAGCCATGACACATGACACAGCCTTAGGCTTATTATACTCACAGCCCCCTGCGCCAGGCACGCACTTATACTCAGCTTCTTGTTCACACTTTTCTTAACGAGATCCTCTTTCGTAGCTTTGCTCAAAGGATTCAGGCATCATTTGCTCGTTTGAACGAGTCCTCCTACGTTCCTTGTGAAACCAACCCCCACCCAAACGTTAACATCCTGCTGCACCTGCCACCGCGGCCAGACACAGGGTTATTTTTTTAGTATCCAAAAAAGAAGAACTAAAAAGCATACTCGAAAACATGATGAAAGAAACACTCTCCACACCAAGAGAACTCGATTCTGAGGATAAGAACGATACTGAATTGTCACAGGAGGAGCTCAAGCGGTACTGCGTGGCGATCCTCCACGGCCAGCAAGTGCCTCGCGAAATTCTACTCGATCATAGCGATGGGCGGCGGAAACCACGTCTTTGCTTCGTCCACGCTTTGCGCCACTGTGAGGGCTTCGCCAGACATCCAGATGTCGTCTCGTTGTGCACTGCAATCGATGATGCCCGGGACGCCGTCTTCGCCAGGACCTACCACGCGCGCCTCATCATGGACAACATGGTGCCGGATATGGACGCCAGCAGACCCGAAACGCTACCGTACTGCATTTGGTATCCGAAGGTGGCGCTGGAGTCGACGTACCGAGAGCTGGTCAAACGATATCCCACACTCAAGTACCAAGTGGCGCGAGCTTGCGCTGTGGCCAACTACTCGGCTCTCTACCAGGGACTCGATATCCTTCCCGAGGTGGCCGTTGCCGAGGAGGCTCGCGCATCAGGCTCTGTCATCTACAAGATGGTCATGGACCAGCCCGTGCGGTACCGCGTCATGGACGACTATGAGCGCACCATTCTCTCGCATCCGAGGCCAGCTTTTTTAAACGCAGACACGGCCGTGGCACCTCTGCTCAAGCACACATTTGCCTACGACACGCCGTGGTATAGTATGCCTACGCCGGTCTTCGACCTCTTGGAGGATCAGCACCTAGGCTTGGAGTTCGTGCCCTATGACGGAGACGAGTTTGGGGCTGAGGACCAATGGCTGTTGTACGCACCACTGCACGGCGATCTGCCGCCCATGCCCGACAAAGACCTGCTCATCCTCATGGCCGCCTATCACGGCAACGTGGATCGGTACGTGCGTCTCCGGCGGCCCAGGATGATCGAGAACGAGTACGCATGCTGCCTGCGAGGCATCTACCACAGCACGCCGTTCGCCAAGTGGTGGTATACGCAGCCGAACATCGGCTTCGACATGATCAAGGCCTCGCTGGCTCGGTTCACCATGATGAACGATATTTCCTGGCTTGAGGAATCGAATCCAAATCCAATCCTGCCCTACCTGATCTGGTGGCCGGTGCAGCCTCAGTACCGCACCCTCGTGGCCCTCGTCAGACGCGAGCCCAAGATGGCACAAGCTGTCGGGCACGCGTGCGTATTCTGCGATTTCGAGCAGCTCTACGACGAAATCAAGCCGGAGCCCACAAACGCACTCATCTGGGAGGCGCGTGCGCAAATGAGGATACGCTACTACGACGACTTGATGCAAAGGAGACGGGAGGTTCCCGCGGGCTGGAAGGACTCGGACTTTGAGCCGTGGCCCATTGAGGAGCTCACGCCGACGGTGCTGTCCGAGCGAACGCCAGCCAGCCTCTTTGGAAAGGTATTCGCGAGGCTACTGCAGAGCGACATGCCTACTGTTGGGCCGTACAGCGGATTTGACCCCAACGGCGGCTACGTGGATATATTCATGTGCAGCTCCGAGTGGCTCATCAAACGAGCAGCCGAGGACGTCGTCATTTCCCTGCCGTTTGAAGAATCCGACGGCGAGAATGAATAGCACATGGTGGCAAAACGGGTCAGAGACTGTGAACACGTGGATCGCACGAGTGGCGAGCAAGAGGGTTTTTTTTTAAATTACGAGACGGCTCAAGCCGCGCCCCCCACCCCCTCCACTGGCGAGTATCGACCCCATTCGGAAGGAGCTAGTGCACGAAGGGGTTACTCAGGCGGGCATGCTACCAAGTTCTGAGCTGCTGCTAGTCTTCGGTGTCGGCGATGTCGACTTGTTGGTCAGCCTTCACCTAACGACTTCTTTCCCCTCCCGCACACACCAGGAGAATTGATGTTGGGTCTACCGCATGTTGGCTGACATTGACGATCCTTGTTTGTCATAATCGCTTCGGACATTGCTGCTTTTGTTAGTTGGGGAAATATATCGGTAGTCCGCGGGCGGGGGAGGGTTAGACTGGTGCGCGGCGGGGACTTGGTGGTTTTCGAACGTAACTCGCTAGCAGGCGGGCGCGGGTCGGGGCGGCGCGACGGCGCAACGCACGACGGGTCGGGACGCTAAAAATCGCATGCACGGGTGCGCACGAATGCGGGCTTTCGGCCCACGTAGTTCGTTTCTATTTTATCGCGATGCGGCAGCGGCCTTCGCGGCGGTTCGTCGACGGCAACTGTTAACGAAGGCAACGGGCGGCCGGATCGCGGGGTCGAGGCGGTACGTACCAGCGTTACATCCCCCCTACAAAACGACGATTATTGGCTCTTGAGGGCTTTACCCCCCCTATCGCAACGCATAGCACGCTTAAGTAGAGGCAGACGACGGCGGTAGGCGGAGGCATAGCAAGACTACGGGCACAAGCAATAGCAAAAGACCATAGGCGCAGGCACAAGCAAGACCACGGGCATAAGTAATAGCAAAAGACCATAGGCGCAGGCACAAGTAATAGCAAGACCACAGACTACAGACCACAGACTACAGACCATAGCAAGACTCTATGTACACGGGCTTTAAGCTTAACTAGAGCAAGACCTAGGTTAGGCTCGAGCAGGCACGTACTAGCGTTACACCCCCCCTGTAAAACAGGGACAGCCCCCCTATCGTAATTATAATTAGCTCTTAAGGGCTTCACCCCCCCTATCGCAACGCAAAGCCACAGGCAGAGCCATAAGGCACTGGGAGGTCGTAGGCTTCGTAGCACAGCAAGCAAGCAATAACACGGCACGGCACTTATCACCCAAACAGCGCAGCACTACTCCCATGGCACGCCACGGTACGGCACAGCACGGTAACATTACCCTTCTACTACTCCATAAAGCGCTTACCGCTCCGTTCAGATAGCCCGTAATACAGAAACGGTGAAAAGCTCTCCCGCCTAGCTAGCTAGCTACTATCATCATACCCAGGCCACCTAATCATAGGCCAGCCAGCCAGACGCCTGGCTAGGACTAGACGATAGTGTGCTGGTCGTATAGCATAGACGCGAGAGCGCGAGACGTAAGATACGAGGATATGTAATTTAATACGGTATATAAAAAGCAAATATATTAAGTAAGCTAGGAAAGTAGTGGGGCCTGGGCTAAAGAGGCGGCTATAACGACGGGCGATAAGTAAGGCGCCGTCTATAGGAAGAAAGAGTAAAGAGAATTCATAAGAGAATACAGAGCTAGACGTTATATTATATATATATAGAAGAACTTCGTGCTCTGCCCTACGCGTCTAGGTAATAACGAGCCACGGCTACCGACCACAACCACCCGGACGATCATACTATAACCTACACTCACGGCTAAGGAGCGTCTCGCACGTAAGACCGAGCGCCAGAAAGCACAGCGCGAGGCTCAGCGTAAGAGGGTTCAGTAATAAACACTCGCAGAAGTATCGCACGAAGCCCACGTTCGTATTCTCGCGTTAACAGAACCCGGACCAGCGGTAGAGGAGACGGCGCAGGCTGCAGGTAATAGCCATCTCGACATAGAGCCTAACTCTATTATTACGAACGTGGCCGAGAGCGCCGAAGAGCAGCTCACGATCACCCAAGCAGCCGCTACCCTAGAGGGTGAAGGTATAGTGGCGTATAATAATGCGCGCTACGAACTCCGCTCTCGGACGAGTAAAAGCAAAAGCCAAAGCCCGGCACCTGCGGCTGCGGCTAGCTCCCGCGACGGGCCGAGCGCCGCGGAGCTAGCCACAGTAGTAGCAGTAGCATTAGCAGTAGCAATCGATATAGTCGATAAGGCGCCACGGACTCTCGCATTAGCCTTACGGCCGCATATAGTTATAAAGCTACTATTACAGTCGTTAGTAACGGGAGATAAAACGGTGTACGAGCCGGGCTTAGACGAAGAGCAAGGTCGGGGTACTGCCGGAAGTTCGGCTAGCCGCGTACGGAAGTATCGAGAGGAGTAGCGGAGCGTATAGCGCTAGAGACTTATCGAAGAGTCCTAGTAATCGAGCTAAGTGCGGGTGCTCGACGCCCTAACGAATACGCTGCCGATTAGCTAGACGGAGTTATTAGCGGTTAGAACAGCGCCGACGAATAGTACTATTAATAATAACGGCGACGATAACGACGATAACGACGATAATAACGATAGCGGCGATCCGGCTAATAAGACGCTTATAATTATACGGGCTATTATTTACGTCTCTACTAAGAGCCCGGAGGTACAGAGCCCGGCTTACTACTAGGCCGTTAACTAGGCCGGCGACGAGCCCGAGCGGCTATCGTCTTCCTCTAGCAGCCATAACGCCGACGACGCTCTTCCTAACGAAACGCTTACTATTATACAGCCCGTTACTCATACCTCTACCGAGAGCGTTAACGTACAGACCGCCGAAGCGCCGAGTCCGTCGCCTCGAAGTTATAGTATAAGAAGTAAGTTAGCGTAAACCAATACCGAAGGTAGCTAACCCGAGTTATAGTATAACGAACGAAGCGGGAGCCCGTTAATCCGCTAAAGCCGTAGTCCAGAGCAGGCTAGGCCGAGCGCACTAGACATCGCTATATAGATCATAACTTTACGAGAGATACTAGCCGGCCTCCGCTTTATCGAAGCGCAGGCCGCCGCGTACTAAGAAATCTTCTAGCGCGCGTTTCTATTAACCTGCCCGTATAAGAGCGGTATATAGCATGTATATTCGATAACCGATTTCTCGCTAACGAGCGATGTAGGCGATAAGTACCCGAGCTCGAGGCTAGACACTCGTTGCGATCGCTTCTTCTCTGCTAGCGAGCTTGCCGAGTGGCTCTAATGGGAATCCGCGCTCGGGAGCCTTAGGGATATCCTTAACCCGAAATAGGGCAGCGGCGCCGTCGACGACGATAGAGCGCTATAAGGATAGTAGCGCTTCCTTACCGCTACTCTACGAAAGCTATCGTTCCGGCGTACTAAGCGCACGCTACCGAGAGATAGTATTACAGTTACTCAGACCTAGGATATAGATAGTATCTAGCTCGGCGCGACGAGCCTCGGGGCTATCGGGCGCGGCGCTATATTTCGGCTATCCGTAATCCCTCTGTATAGTCTATCTATCGGTAGAGACCAGATTATCCAGCTACACGGAATTAACCTCGGGTATACTCGTTATACCTACCTCGGTATCTTTACTCTTAGGAGCCTCTCGTTCGCCGTCTATATATTCTTCCCTAAGTCCTAGGGCTAGATAAGGATAGCGCGGAGGCGGGGCGGCGCTAGCGCCGCTTCCTAGTATTTTACCCTATCTTAGGAGCGGTAGCGTGAGCTCGTAGACGGCGCGATCCTGCCGGCGCTCTAAGCCGCCGTGCCGGTCGTCCTTCGCTAAGAGGTGCCGCCGATATACGCTATAGCGTACGCGAAGTAGATATCTTACTAGGAGAAGCTAGCTACGGCGTACTAGCGGGCCGAGGACGAAACCCGCGCTACCTATCTCTGGTACGGGATCCCGGGGCGCTTTCTCGAGAGCTTCTAGGCGGAGCTTCGCTAGCGGTATAACGGGCTACGGGTTTAACTAAGGGATACGAGCCGCGCCTCGTTCGCGTACTTTAAAGACCCTAAGCTACTATTCTAAGTATATAATACGAAGAATACCCTAGCGGGGTAAACCCTTACCGAGGCGCTCAACCTCTTCTATAACGAGGTACTTAGTAGACTATAGCTATAATACCTAGATTTCCGCTCGTACTAGCTAGATATAAGCATACGCGATATACCTAGCTCTTATACCAGCCCGTAAGGGTAGGAGAACCCTATAACGCTATTATAGAAGCGAGACTACTATAACTACTATAGTCGCGTAGTAAAGAAGGCCTCGCTAGATATTAGTCTTAAGCTAGTACGCTTCTATACGTTTAACCTTCGAGACGCGGCGATATATACGGCTAAGGCTCGCTCCTCTAGCTATTATAGCCCTCGAGCGTCCGATCCGGGGAATCCTAGCTATACTAAGCCCGGCGTGCTCTAAGCTAAGGCTTACGACTATAATAAGGAGCTCTTCTCCGTTATATTTAGCGATTATAAGATATTCGCATCCCAGTATCTCCTAGTACTAGCCCTACTAGACGATATAATTATGTACCTATTCTCGATAGGCTATAATAGCGCTAACGCTATAAGTAGCGCGCCGAGCCGCCGGAATATCCAGAAGGCCTGGGACACTAATAAACAATACCTATATGCTGTTTACTCTAATAGGGACGCTATAAGCTACTATACTATATAGAAAGAAATCACCTTCTGCCTTAACGCGATCCTATAGATATACTACTACGGCGAATTTTCCGTAGATAATCCCGCTATACTGCTTCGCGGCGCGGCGCTCTGCACGACCCTATAGCCGGCCTACCGGCCCGACTAGTACTACCCGTTCTAGATCCTGCCTACGAAGGAGGTTAACGATATAATATACGCTATAGCGTGTCGTTTTATTAAGCCGCTAGACTATATCTTCTCCCTCGCTCTACATATCGAGGACTATAGCAGCTACGCATAGGCCGTTATATACTACTATATAGCTAAGCTCTTTATATAGCTCCTACTCCTTAGCCTCGCGAGCGAGCGAGAGTTTTAGTTCGATAGGTAGATCTGGGAAGGGACCTAGACCGTCCGTAAGAGGGAGGGCGCGCGGTAGGTTATATACCGCCGCACCGGGCTCGACCTTAGGGCGACCGTATAGTCGACCGGGGCTATATAGCTTGGAGATGCTTAGATAGACTGGATATATAGCTATCTAGGGTTCCGCCTACTCTAGCGCGTTTATATTCCGCGTAGCCCCAGCCACGCTACCTAGAGTAGCTAAGTAGCGACATAGAGCTTTAGCCGGGTGACAGTCGCGTCGGTAGCTATAGTCTAATCGCTACTAAGGGAGGCGTAGCGATACCGCGAGATAGAGCAGGGTACCTAGGCACTATAGCTCGAGCGGCGCGCCGCTCGCGTAGCCGGCCAGGAAATCGCACGGAGCTACTAGCTATACCTATTAGAGCGGCTCTAGCAGATCTAGAAAAGCAGCGTAGTCGAGGCGCACTATAGCCCTTAGGACCTTCGTAAGGCTAGCCCGGACGGACCCGACCGCCTCGTCGAGCTTATCCAGGCCTTAAAGGATACGCTATAGGGTACGATCGTTATAGCTAAGGATATCTACACCGTTATATACGATGGCCTAGCTCTCTCCGAGGCGCCGAGGGAGGGATCGGACACCCGCCGGGCTCGCGTCCGCCTTAGGGGTCTCCTCTATAGCGTACCTATTTAGATAACCTAGAGGGGCGGGGGCGCAGGCGGCACGAAGTCTCTTAAGTAGACGGAGAAGGTATACGATAACCTCTTCTAGCCGGCTAAAGGGAGGAGGTAGGCTCGGACTAAGTTCTTTAAAGACTATAACGCCCTGTAAGTAGCGTTTAATAACGCGAGGTACCGGGACTATCTATTATTCGATAATTAGCTCGAGAAGGTTATCGGTATATTTATCCTTATAATATTTAACTCCGATAGGTCTAAGGAGGTAGCCTTATCTAGTATCCGGGACAAGGCCGAGCTTCTAACCTTCTTTAGGATCTAGTTCTAGGCGCCGTTCCTAGACTACTACCCCTCCCCGCTAAGCTAGGTAGGTATAAGCTCTTTCCCTACCGAGGGCCTAGATCGACTACTAATTACTAACCCTGCCCTACCGGTATAGATAATCGAGGTATAGAGTGGAGAAGGCCTAGATAAGTTTTACTATCTCTATTAATTTAACTATAAGCAGTAGCTATATCTTCGGAATATCTAAACTTACTTCTAGGGCCCGCTGCCTATAATAGAGCTCGAGCGGACTATAACTAGTAGTACTGCCGAAGAAGTATAACGCTTACGGGATTATATAGACAATATCGGCTAGCTTCTTAGTACCGCGTTCTGGCTTATCCCTAGCGAGCTACGCCGCTTATCTTTGGGCTCGGAAGCACTATAGTAGTACGACTAGTTAGCTACCGACCGGCTACTCGTACTATTAGACAAACCGAGCTAGATAAGTCCCGCCGTACTAATAATTATATTCCCGACCGCTGAGAACCTCGCCTGGCTCCAGAGCCTTAGCTAGCGACTATTCTCTATTAGGCCGCTATTAAGGAGCGAGGGTACGAGCTAGCTAAGTTCGATAGACGTAGACGACTAGGAGACTAGGTTCGTAGGGTTAACGAAACGATGTCTTAGGGTTACGGCCCTTATAGAAGAAAGCCAGGCCCTCTTTAGTTCTATATTACTAGAGCGCGACGCGGCTTACGAGTACTTAAACGGAAGCTAGTAAGGACTAAGCGAGTAGTACGAGCTACTACTATCGTTTCTCCTAGTATATAGGCCGCTATAGGAGCGACTCGAGACAGCTACTCCTACTTACGCCTAAGAAGGGGAGGAGGAAGGGGAGGAGGAAGGGGAGGAGGTAGAGGAGGTAGAAGAGGAAGGCTAAGGAGGAGGGAGTCTAGGAACCGCCGGTAAACTAAGTAAAGGTATATTTATAGCCTAGACGTAGTGCCTATAGGTAATATTAAGATATAACTATAGGGTAGTAGTAGCTTACCTTAGTAAGCTATTATATTAACGATATCCCCTAAATATTAGAGCGCAGTAAAGGATCCTAGTAGTAACGAGAAAATATAAGTATAATAGATAGTATAAGTAATAACGAGCGAGGTAGTAATTAGTATAGTAGACAGTGCGGGTAGGAGTATTAAAAACTAATACGGACTACTATATCGGCGGCCTGTATTAAATAGCGAGATAAACAGTATATAGAGGGGAGGTAAAAAAA